>NW_026486439.1:0-13172 GCF_026875155.1 Cherax quadricarinatus | reverse complement strand
AGACGACGACCACTAAGATCAAACGAAGGTCCGGGACAATGAAGGTATGCTATATGCAAGATTCTAACAGCCAACGGGCAGTAGCAAGGGACAGCTGATCAGGAAAACAGTTCACTGAGAATAGAAGTTTCAGATATGACAGGGACTGAAGGCAAGAACATGTCAATGGAAGGAAATAAAATGCCTCAGAGGACACAGATGGAGACTCAGTGGGAGGAGGAAAGGGCGAGGTCAGTTTTTGGTACGGGCTCCAAGAAGCCAAGGGGGCCAACTTTGAAGAAATAAAACAGGAGGAGAAAAAAATGATTGAAGGCATTATGAAAACAATAGGGGAGGGCAATATGACCCAGGTGACAAATTTTCAGAGAATTGGGTGGTTTGCGAGTGGAAGGATACGGCCTGTCAGAGTAACTTTCAAGGAAGAATCAGTTCGAACCAGGATTCTGCAAGAGAAAGCAAGACTGAGGGACAAAGTGGGGTACCAGAGAGTATACCTCGACCGCGACAGAACACAAGAAAAAAGACTACACTGAAAGAGGGTACAGAGACGCAAGGAGGAACGGGAAGCAATAAAGAATGAGCAGGACCCAGACACAGGAGGAAGGGCAAACACACCCCACAGAATCTCCCACCAAAAGACTCCACCCGCGACATTCCCAACGCAAACTGAGCAACCTATACTACAACCCACTCACTGTTCCCTCTACCACCAACCCGCATATCACAAACCTCACCCCCAACAGCTGTCCCTTATGGGCATTCTGACCCCACCCCCATCAACACAAACCCCACCTACACCACAGCCCCATATAGGCCCCCACCAAGGCTCTCCCTCCCCCAACCCCAATATTCTTGCATGACCACAATGATAGAAAGAAACTAAAGGTTTGGTACACAAACGGGGATGGAATAATGAATAAACATGAGGAGTGGAATGAAAGAATCAGTGAAAAATCCCCAGACATCAAGCAGTCACAGAAACAAAACTCGCTGAGACAATAACAGACACAATCTTCCCAACAGGATATCAGATCCTGAGGAAAGATAGAAGGAGTAGAGGGGGAGGAGGGGTTGCACTGCTCATAAAACACCGATGGGGATTTGAGGAAATGGAAGGCATGGACATGATTGGAGAAAGAGACTATATTGTAGGTACAATTCAGTCCGGAGAACATAAAGTAGTCATTGGAGTGATGTATAACCCACCACAGAACTGCAGGAGGCCAAAGAGGAGTACGAAGAAAACAACAGGTGATGTGGACACACTGGCTGAGGTGGCAAGAAGAGCTCACTCGAGCAGAGCAAAGTTTACTGGTAATGGGCATTTCAACCACAGGGAGATCGACTGGGAAAACCTGGAGCCACATGGGGGTCCCGAAACATGGAGAGCCAAGATGATGGATGTGGTACTTGAAAACCTCATGCATCAACATGTCAGGACACAACCAGAGAGAGAGGGGAGGATGAGCCAGCAAGACTGGATCTTGTGTTCACCCTGAGCAGTTCGGACATTGAGGACATCACTTACGAGAGGCCCCTTGGAGCTAGCGATCATGTGGTGCTGAGTTTTGACTATATAGTAGAGTTACAAGTGGAGAAGGTAACAGGAACTGAAGGGGACAGGCCAAACTATAAAAGGGGGGACTCACAGGTATGAAAACTTCCTGCAGGAGGTTCAGTGGGACAGAGAAATGGTAGAAAATCAGTAAACGAGATGATGGAATATGTGGCAACAAAGTGCAAGGAGGCAGAGGAAAGTTTTGTTCCCAAGGGAAACAGAAATAATAGGAAGACCAAAACGAGTCCTTGGTTTACCCGAAGGTGTAGGGAGGCAAAAACTAAGTGCAACAGAGAATGGAAAAGGTACAGGAGGCATAGGACCCAGGAAAACAAGGAGATTAGTAGAAGAGCCAGAAACGAGTATGCACAGATAAGGAGGGAGGCCCAGCGACAGTATGAAAACGACATAGCATCGAAAGTCAAATCTGACCCGAAACTGTTGTATAGCCACATTAGGAGGAAGACAACAAGTCAAGGACCAGGTGATAAGGCTGAGGAAAGAAGGTGGAGAAACTCACAAGAAACGATCAAGAGGTATGTGAGGAGCTCAACACGAGATTTAAGGAAGTATTTACAGTAGAGACAGGAAGGACTCTGGGGGGACAGACCAGATGGGACACCAGCAAGGAATACACCAACAAGTGTTGGACGACATACATACAGATGAGGAGGAGGTGAAGAAACTGCTAAGGGACATCGATACCTCAAAGGCAATGGGACCGGACAACATCTCCCCGTGGGTCCTTAGAGAGGGAGCAGATATGTTGTGCGTGCCACTTGCCACAATCTTCAACACATCCCTGGAAACTGGGCAACTACCTGAGGTATGGAAGACGGCAAATGTAGTTTCCCATTTTTAAAAAAGGAGACAGAAAAGAGGCACTAAACTATAGACCTGTGTCATTGACGTGTATAGTATGCAAAATTATGGAGAAGATTGTCAGGAGGAGAGTGGTGGAGCACCTGGAACGGAACAGGAGTATAAATGCCAACCAGCACGGATTCACGGAGGGCAAATCCTGTGTCACAAACCTTCTGGAGTTCTACGATAAAATAACAGAAGTAAGACAAGAGAGAGAGGGGTGGGTTGATTGCATCTTCTTGGACTGCAAGAAGGCCTTTGACACAGTTCCTCACAAGAGATTAGTGCAGAAGCTAGAGCATCAGGCGCATATAACAGGAAGGGCACTGCAATGGATCAGAGAATACCTGACAGGGAGGCAACAACGAGTCATGGTACGTAATGATGTATCACAGTGGGCACCTGTGACGAGCGGGGTCCCACAGGGGTCGGTCCAAGGACCAGTGCTATTTTTGGTATATGTGAACGACATGACGGAAGGGTTGGATTCAGAAGTGTCCCTGTTTGCAGATGATGTGAAGTTAATGAGGAGAATTAAATCTGATGAAGACCAGGCAGGACTTCAAAGAGACCTGGACAGACTGGACACCTGGTCCAGCAAATGGCTTCTCGAATTTAATCCTGCCAAATGCAAAGTCATGAAGATAGGGGAAGGGCACAGAAGACACCAGACAGAGTATAGGCTAGGTGGCCAGAGACTGCAAACCTCACTCAAGGAGAAAGATCTTGGGGTGAGTATAACACCGAGCATGTCTCCGGAAGCACACATCAATCAGATAACTGCTGCAGCATATGGGCGCCTGGCAAACCTGAGAAAAGCTTTCCGATACCTTAGTAAGGAATCATTCAAGACACTGTACACCGTGTATGTCAGGCCCATACTGGAGTATGCAGCACCTGTTTGGAACCCGCACTTGATAAAGCACGTCCAGAAACTAGAGAAAGTACAAAGGTTTTGCGACAAGGTTAGTTTCCAGAGCTAAGGGGAATGTCCCCTATGAAAGAATGATTAAGGGAAATCGGCCTGAACGACACTGGACGACAGAGGTCCAAGGGGAGACATAAAACGACATAGAAAATACTGCGCGGAATGAGAACCAAGGTGGAACAGAGACAGGATGTTCCAGGAGGGGACAACAGAAACAAGAGGCCACAATTGAATTGAAAGACACAAATGAGTCAAGAAGATAGTAGAAAGTATTCTCAGTCATAGATTTTGTAAGGCAGTGGAATAGCTAAGAAAATGACGTATGGAGGCAGAACCATACACAGTTTTAAGACGAAGGGTTTGATAAAGCTCATGGAGCGGGGAGAGAGAGGGCCCAGTAAGCAAAACCGTGGAAGAGGCGGGCCAGGAGCTAGGACTCGACCCCTGCAACCACAAAATAGGTGAGTACAAATAGGTGAGTACACACACACACGCATACACACACACACACACCACACACACACACAACCACTCACGATAATCACAATTGTTTATTTAGACTATCCTTGTCCATAGATAAGAGTGGTCCATATGAGGTTGTGGCCATTGTGAGGTGTGGTCATAGGGTGTGGTAATAGTGGAGGTGTTTTCATAGTGAGGTGTGGTCCATAGTGAGGTGTGGCATAGTGAGGTGTGGTATAGTGAGGTGTGGATATGAGTGTGTCATAGTGAGGTGTGGTCATAGTGAGGTTGGCATAGTGAGGTGGGTCCAAGTTAGATGGTGATCATAGAGTGAGGTGGTGGTCATTGGAGGTGTGGTCCCATAGTCATGTGTGGTCTAGTAGGTGAGGTCATAGTAAGGTGAGGTCATAGTGAGGTTGTTGTCCATAGTGAGGTGTGTCATAGTGAGGTGTGGCCATAGTGAGGTGTGTCATAGTGAGGTGTGTCCAGTGAGGTGTGTCATAGTGAGTGAGGTCATAGTGAGGTGTTGTCAATAAGAGAGGTGTGGTCCATAGTGAGATGTTATCATAGTGAGGTGAGGTCATTGTGAGGTGGTGGTCATAGTGGGGAGGTCATAGTGGGAGTGTGTTCATAGTGAGGTGTTGTCATAGTGAGTTGTGTTCATAGTGAGGGTGTGGCATAGTGAGGTGTGGGTCATAGTGAGGTGGGTCTAGTGAGGTTGGGTCATAGTGAGGTGTGGTCAAGTGAGTGTGGTCAAAGGGAGGGTGTGGTCATAGTGAGTGTGGTCCATAGTGAGGTGGGTCATAGTGTGGTGTGGTCATAGTAGGTGTGGTCATAGTGAGGTGTTGTCATAGTGAGGTGTTGTCATAGTGAGGTGTGGGTCATCAGTGAGGTGTGGTCATAGTGACGGTGTGGTCATAGTGAGGTGTGGTCAAGTGAGATGTGATCATAGTGAGGTGTGGTCATTGTGAGGTGTCGGTATAGTGTGGTGTTGTTTGTTTTTAGGGTCATAGTGGGTGTTGTCATAGTGAGGTGTGGTCATAGTGAGGTGTGGTCATAGTGAGGTGTGGTCATAGTGTGGTGTGGTCATAGTGAGGTGTGGTCATAGTAGTGTGGTCATCTGAGGTGTGGTCATTGTGAGACCCCCCCACTACCCGGGGTACATAGTGAGTTTGAGTCCATAGTGAGGTGTGGTCATAGTGAGGTGTGATCATCTGTGATGGGTGTGGTCATAGTGAGGCGTGTGGTCACAGTGAGGGTGGGTCATAGTGAGTGTGGTCATAGTGAGGTGTGGTTCCTAGTGGGGTGTGGTTATAGTGAGGTGTTGTATAGTGACGGTGTGGTCATAGTAGGTGTGGTCATAGTCGAGGTGTGGTCATAGTGAGGTGTTGTCATGTGAGGTGTGGTCTAGTGAGGTGTGGTTCATAGTGAGGGGTTGTCCTAGCTGAGGTGATGGTCATGTGAGGTGTGGTCAGTAGTGTAAGTAAGTCGCTTTGGTGCGCCCCCTCGCCCCCCCCCAAAAAAAATTAATTACCCTAATGAAATTTCTGCCTCTCATTCCCCTCAAAGTCTATATCTAGCTAGTCGTGGACCATCAGGATTATATCTAAGAGCTTTGTCGTGGACCCTCTGGTTTATATCTAGCTTTGTCGTTGGACCCAGGATATTTATCTAGCTATGTCGTGGGACATTCTGGATGATATCTAGGCTATGTCGTGGCCCTCTGGATTATATTCTAGCTATGGTACGTGGACCCTCTGGATTATATCTAGCTATGTCGTGGACCCTCAGGTTTATATCTAGTACTGTCGTGGGACCTCAGGATTTATATCTAGTTGTCGTGGACCTCAGGATTATATCTAGCTATGTCGTGGACCTCAGGATATTATCTAGCTATGTCGTGGACCCTAAGGATTATATCTAGCTCTGGTCGTGGACCCTCAGGATATATCTAGCTATGTCGTGGACCCTCTGGATTATATCTAGCTATGTCGTGGACCCTCAGGATTATATCTAGCTATGTCGTGGACCCTCAGGATTATATCTAGCTATGTCGTGGACCTCAGGATTATATCTACGCTATGTCGTGGACTCAGGATTATATCTAGCTATGTCGTGGTCCCTCAGGATTATATCTAGCTATGTCGTGGACCCTCAGGATTATATCTAGCTATGTCGTGGACCCTCAGGATTATATCTAGCTATGTCGTGGGACCCTCAGAGATTATATCTAGCTAGGTCGTGGACCATCGGGAATTCTATCTAGCTATTCGTGGACTACTCCAGGATTATATCTAGCTATGTAGTGGACCTCAGGATTATATTAGCTATGCTCGTGGACCCTCTGGATTATATCTAGCTATGTCGTGGGACCCTCAGGATTATATCTAGCTATGTCGTGGACCCTCAGGATTATATCTAGCTATGTCGTGGACCCTCAGGATTATATCTAGCTATGTCGTGGACCCTCAGGATTATATATAGCTATGTCGTGGACCCTCAGGATTATATCTAGCTTTGTCGTGGACCCTAGGATTATATCTAGCTATGTCGTGGACCTCAGGATTATATCTAGCTACTGTCGTGGACCCTCAGGATTATATCTTAGCTATGTCGTGGGACCCTCAGGATTATATCTAGCTATGTCGTGGACCCTCTGGATTTATCTAGCTATGTCGTGGTCCCCTCAGGATTATATTCTAGCTATGTCAGACCCTCAGGATTATATCTAGCTTGTAGTGGACCTCAGGATCTAATCTAGCTATGTCGTGGACCCTCTGGATTATATGTAGCTATGTCGTGGACCTACTGGACTTATATCTAGCTATTGTCGTGGACCATCAGGATTTTATCTACTATGTGTGGACATCAGGATATATCTAGCTATGTCGTGGACCTCCTCAGGATTTATATCTAGCTATGGTCGTGGACCCTCAGGATTATATCTTAGTTGTCGTGGACCCTCTGGTTTATATCTTGTATGTCGTGGACCTCAGGTTTTATCTGCTATGTCGTGGACTGTGGATTATATTAGCTATGTGTGGACCTCAGGATTTAATCATGTCGTTTGACTCAGGATTATATCTAGCTATGTCGTGGACCTAGGATTATATCTAGCTGATGTCGTGGACCCTCAGGGATAATATCTAGCTATGTCGTGGACATCTGGATTATTTTTAGCTATATCGGGGACCTCAGGATTATTATCTATCTATATCGTGGACCCTCAGGTTTATTTGTAAGCGTATGTCGTGGACCCCAGGGCTGTATTCGCTATGGTCGTGGACCTCAGGTTATATCTAGCTTTATGTCGTGGATCCTCAGGATGTATTGGCTATGTCGTGGGCCCTCGGTTATATCTCGCTATGTCGTGAACCCTCGGGTTATATTCTCGCTATGTCATGAACCCCTCAGGCTTATCTCGCTATGTCATTGACCTCAGGCTCGTATCTCGCTATGTCGTGGACCCAGTCCATATATCGCTTTGTCGTGGGACATCAGGTTATATCTTGCTATGTCGTGTACCATCCGGGCTATATCTCGCTATGTCGTGGGACCCTCAGGTTATTCACGCTTATGTCGTGGACACCTCAGGTTATATCTGGATATGTCGTGGATCCTCAGGTTATATTAGCTATGGTGTGGAATCCTCGGTCCCTATATCTCGTCCATGTCGTGATCCTCAGGTTATATGCTAGTTATGTCGTGGATCCTTTGGTTTTATCTAGCTATGTCGGTGACCTCAGGTTATTATATCTCGCTTTTGTCGTGAAACCATCACGGTTATATTCTCGTATGTAGTGGACCCTTCGGCTATATTTCGCTATGTCGTGGGGACCCTCAGGCTATATCTCGCTATGCGTTGGAACCCTCGTTCTGTATTCTCGCTATGTCGTTGACACTCAGTCTATATCTCGCTATGTAGAGGACCCTCAGGGTATATCTTGTATGTCGTGGGCCCTCGGTATATTCGCTATGTCGTGGACCCTCAGGCTATATCTCGCTATATCGTGGACCCTCAGGTTATATCTCGCTATGTCGTGGACCCTCAGGTTATATCTCGCTATGTCGTGGACCCTCAGGCTATATATCGCTATGTCGTGGACCCTCAGGATATGTCTCTCTATGTCGTGGATCCTCAGGATATGTCGCTGTATGTCGTGGATCGTCAAGATATATCTCGCTATGTCGTGGACCCTCAGGATATGTCTCTCTATGTCGTGGAATCCTCAGATATGTCGCTGTATGTCGTGGATCGTCAAGATATATCTCGCTATGTCGTGGACCCTCAGGATATGTCTCTCTATGTCGTGGATCCTCAGGATATGTCGCTGTATGTCGTGGATCGTCAAGATATATCTCGCTATGTCGTGGACCCTCCAATCACGCTATGCACACGAGCTTCAATTCCTCTGATCAAGACTGCATCAACAAGATTTATTTTTATTTTCTCAAAGTTATATTTAAGTACTTAAATTTTGGCAGAGTGGTCTCTTGAACTGTTATAGGTCTTTTCCTAGTGTCAAGGTTTTTAATATGATATAGTCCTTTTTCCTCGGATCAAAACTGCGTCATCAGGGATTTTGTTTTTATATTTTTTCAAAGACTCGAGTTAACTGAAATGTGGCGTTTTTTTGTCCCTTAGCTGTTTCTTTCTTCTTGTTAATATATATTTTAGTTCTTATACTGTCACTGTAAGAGGGCTTCCTGAGGTCCCAAAGTTGATCCCTCTGGTGATAAGCTACAGCTCTTGGTCTTCATAGTTTAACAAAGGTAAGCTCCTGCGACCACAACGGGGTAATAAAGTACTAGGATAACCTACCAAAGGGTCAACAAGTGTTACGCTATTGAACCCTTATGAGAAAAGCTACAGTATGGGTCCAGCATTTTTAGAGGTGTGCACTATCAAAACAAATGGATAAATAATTATCTATAGAGCTTTTTACAATTTTATTCATTAATCTCCTTATAGTAAAAAAAACATAAAAATACAGTTATTCTATTGATACAAATGTTTTTCCATGAATAGTATAAAGTGAGTGTAACCAGCGTTTATTCTTACCTTGCTGCTACTGTTTTTTCTTAACATGTAAAACGCTGGGCGTTTGCCATACTGTCGTCAGAGTCGACCCGATGGTGACATACCTTATTGAATGATGTGGGGGGAGGGGGAAGTGATGGTTGTTACAAGCACACCACTAATTTTTTTTTTTTCTTCATGAAGGTATGTTGAGAGCAAGTGATGGTGAGCGTCGCGGGTCTGCGGTCTCTTATTATCCTGCTGGAATTCCCCTGATGCAACATTATTCTCTGGATTGAACCATAAATAGTCTTCACCGCCCAACGTGCATGTGTTGCAATAAACTTCTTGTATGTAAGTGTGGGTAGCAGTGTCTCTCTATCAGGTGTGGGTTCTGGTTCTCTCTCAGGTGTCGGGGTGCTGGTCTCTCTACAGGTGTGGGCTGCTGGTCACTACAGCGTGTGGGTAATGGTCTCTCTATTGGTGTGGGTGTGGTCTCTACAGGTGTGGGTACTGTCTCTACAGGTGTGGGTACTGGTCTCTACAGGTGTGGGTACTGGGCTCTCTACAGTGTGGGTGATGGTATCTTTCCAGCTAGACTTGCTGGAGTCAACTTCATTATTCAGAATGAAAAGTCTCCTGGTTTCCAACATTGTGCACCCTTGATGGCAAACACAGTTAATAATTATCACTCCCTCAGATGAATCTCAGTACGCACGAACGCACGCCTCGCTCTTGCTCAAACAAGCTAAACATCTCTCCACTATCTCTCACATCTCACACTCTCATATTATCATCAATACTCTCCTATATTAGATATATATATATATATATCATATAATGCATATATTATATATATATATATATAGATAAATATATAATATAGAGCTATATATCTTATATATTATATATATATATAATATAGTTAGATATATATAATATAATATATATATATATATATATATTATATATAATATATTCTATATATATATAATTAAGATATTCTCAGATATATATCATATATATATATATATACTCTCTCATCTACATATACCTCTCTAATACATCTATATATCTCAATATCTATCTCTCTCACTATATATCAACTATAGATATATAGGATCTCTCAATATATTACTATATCTATATCTATATCATCTCTATTCTCTACTCTAACTATACACTCACTCTCTCTCACCACACTCTCTCACTCACTGTCTTCACTCACTCACTCACAATCCTAACTCTAACATCAACATCTAATCTCTCATCTATCTCTCTGTTCTATCAACTCTATCTCTCACTCACTCCTCTCTCAAACTAACTCTCACTCTCTCAATCTCTAAGTCTATCTCTCTCTCTCTCACTCATCTTCAATCTATATATCTATCTCCTCTTTCTCTCTCTACTCTCTCTCACACATCATACTACTCCTCACTCTCAATACACACACAAACTCTACACACACTACTCACTATATCAATCTTCTCTATATCCATCTAATAACTCACTACTCTCTCACTCACTATATATATCTCACACACAACACTGTCACTCAAACTCACACATCTACTCATCAATATCTCTCTCACTCTCTATCACTCAACATCACACAACTCTCTGACACACATCACTCTACACTACACACACCCAAAACCCACCTACCACCAAAACACAAAAAAATCCCACGGAAACCCCAATAAAAAAAAAGAAATTTTTAAAAAGAAGATGGTATTAATTTACTTTTTTTAATAAAGAGTTCGGGATACTAAATACCATATTAAATCAATAATCTTTAATATATAAAAATCAACTATCTTTGGTCTAGAGGTATTTGAACTATGATATAGGGTACATGTTATATAATAAATTAAAATTAGCATTTTTTAAATAATAAATAAAAAAATTCGTGACCCTACACAGGGTACCACTTTCTTGACATACTGTCACTTTTTTATTATATATCTTATACTAAATAATAAATTATAAATAACATTTGTATAATAAATTACAATCAACTGCTTCTCAGGGACACGAGGCCAGTCACACGTTATATTCAGTGTACACTACAACCCAGGCCATCTTCATGTCCCACGACACCCTTTTCATCTCAGTGTTCCACTACGGTTGTGCATATCTCAGTGTTCCACTCCATCATACGTCCCTAAGTGTTCACACTTACGGTCCTGGCCCAGTTCAGTGTAACACTCCAACCTTTTCTTCATGTAATGTCCCCCCAAAACAGCATCTGATGTTTCCCGGCCCACAGTTGATCAACGTAAACGGTGAGTTCACAGACATCACGGTAGCCCAGTAAATCCTCCCCAAAAGGCGGTTGACACACCGCTAGCCAATCACCATACTGCAAGCTCACTGAATGCGGCCGTCAAATAACTGAGGCCAACAGACTCGGGTGACTGCGGTGAGCGGTTCTTCTAACGCCAGTAGTTTAGGTACGATTGGGTGGTCAGGTACCTATGCATAGACGTGTACCCTGAGGAGTTCAGGTACTTTAATGTTGGAGCCAGTAGACGTGTACCCTTAGGTGTGCAGGTACCTACTGCTTAGGTGCGTACCCTGAGGCGCTCGGTACATACTGTTACTAAAGCCAGTAGACTGTACCCTTAGGTGGTCAGGTACCTACTGCTTAGATGTGCACCGTGAGGCACTCAGGAACTTACTGCTCTAAGGCCGGCTCAGCAGCCCCCACATTGGGTTTGATGACGTACCCAGTGGTACTGCCGGCCGGCAGGTTAACTATTTAACCGCTAGTTTGGCAGGGGCCGCAACACACACCTAGCCAAGCTAGGTAACAAGACTAGTCCCGGAGCTAAGGGACATTTCCTGCGAAGAGAGGAATCGACCTGACGACACTGGAGGACAGGAGTCATAGGGGTCATATGTTAATGACATATAGAATGCTGAGAGGAATTGACAAAATGGACATAGACAGAATGTTCCAGAGATGGGACACAGCAACAAGTGGTCACAACTGGAAGCTGAAGACTCAGATGAATCACAGGGATGTTAAGAAATATTTCTTCAGTGACAGAGCTATCAGTAAGTGGAATAGTCTGGAAAGTGATGTAGTGGTGTCACAACACAACACTGGGGAGAAAAATGAAAAAACGGCCGCTCTCTTTCTGACAGACTTAATTAAAGAGTACAAAAAAGTGTTGGACTCGCCGATTCCAATAATGCTCTTTTCTGTCATGTTAGAAATTGGGGTCATCCGACTGACTGGTCTTTTGCCAAAGTGTTTATTCTACTTCTAGCCTTCACAACCGTCGTCTTGTTGAAGCATCCCTATATACACAGTTTCCATTCATGAATCTTAATGCTGGTTTTGTCTCTGTAGATGTCTTCCTTTCTTCTTACATTGTGAAATGTTCCAAACTTCAGAACACTCGTGACTTGACATGATCCTTTCTTCTCTCCCTACCTTTTCTCCTTTCATCTTTTTCATATTCCTTTTTTGTCATTTTTCTGCCAGTGTGCTCTGTCCATCAGTTTCCCACTATCCCGCGTTTTTCGCCCTACCCCTAGTGGCTCCTAAGCTCTCCTGCAGTGCTCTTAGTGGGTCCTAAGCTCTCCTGCAGTGCTCCTTTTTCTTGTCCTTAGACTGAACCCACTTCTACTTGTACTTCGACTATCACTCCTTTACTATTATTTTCGTTTCTATTTTCTACTACTACTATTGTCTCCCTTCACTCCCCTTTCTCTTGTGGCACAAATTACTCCCACTTCTACTACTACAACCATCATTACAACTTCCACTATTTCTCTTTCCTCCTCTCTTTCTCCCGTCGCTGTTCTCCTCACCTATATATTACACTCACTCTCTTCATAAGTTTTTCTCTCTGCTATTTGCGGGTTTTTTGTGTATGAGTTGATGTTATATGCCCAGTGTCTGTAGTGTCTGCAGTGTCTACAGTGTCTGCAGTCTATAATGAAGTGAAGAGAATAGTGAAGTTTAGAAAATACTTGTTCGATGAAAGAACATTCTTCCTCAAGAAATTCACTACTATAGACTAGAAGGGCACGAATCAAGAAGCTTATGATTACACCACGTTTAGTTTTGGTGTTGTGGTGAGAGTAGAAGTTGAGAAGATCCTGCTGGTTGGTCGGTGTTCGGTAGACTTTAAAACGAAATTTCTTCAACGTTGTCCTAAACAGCAACAAACCTATTGGCCTATGCCGGGTAGGTCTTTCTCAAATCCATCTTTTCAGCAATCAACTCTCTCCCCCTGACTCTTCACGTCACTATGCTCCCTATACATACTCACATAGTCTGCTCAGGTAAAGCTGTTTGTGTCTTGAATAAAGTCCCCTGTGTGGGT
>NW_026486437.1:0-55475 GCF_026875155.1 Cherax quadricarinatus | reverse complement strand
CTTTCGAAGCTGATGAGCAGCAATCGGTAAGGTTTCACCAAATATGGGATGAAATCATCCACACCAAGACTTATGCAGGTGTATGGAGCCATGGCCCATTTGAAGGTAAAGCCTGACGGGTCGTTTTTCATAAAAATGTCCCATCAAAATGGCCATCCATCATATTGTTTTTTCCTCGATGTCTACCGTACTCAGGTATATGTGAATACCAGGGGCAAATGAAGACGTGTCAGTCAATGTGGATGCGTATGGACACATAGGCGTATCAGTGTGATCTTCGGCGATCCCATCAACAGGGTGAGCAGTGTGTGTCGTCGATGCTCCTACACAAGCCCCCGAGTCCGTGGTAGGTGAGGCGTCGTCCGACCACCAAACCTCAACAGCATCCTCGAATGTACCTGTCACTACACCTTATTCACGTGTGTAACATTGTCCCTTATAGAGACGAGTGTTACTGATACAGTGTCACAGTGACATCAACTAGTGTTTTTCCCATCTCGTGGAGGTAGAGCTAGACCTCCCTGTCCATTTCGGAATTGTATGTGCGGTGAGAGTGTCCAGCACCACTATCCCCCCAGTGGTGTCCCGATAATAGCATTGGTAGCCCACTGTCAACGATTGCTACTCCCCGACGGACCCCCTGTGATAATTATTAGCGTGGAAAATCCATTCACACATGACTGCACCCGCCTGCACATTGTCCGACGGGAGCTCCCATAAGTGCGCGGCAGGATTCAATAGTGATGATGAACTGATACCGTAACAACGACCTGGGAAAAATCGTGGGCAACTATTGCGGCTATTGGCTTTGAAGACAATGCCAGGGTGGCGAGCCTCCCGCTGGCGATTATTTGGCACAGACTGTGATGTCGCTCAATGTCTAAATGTATTACGAGTGAATGTTGTGTGACAAAATCCAGCAACAATCCAGTGTTTAAACTATAAATGTCAATGGTTACGCGACTCAGAGAAATGATGATTGTGATCAGTGTTTATGTCATGTTAAGAGCCAGATGTTGTGTTTCTGCAAAAGCCAATTATCGGGAATGTGGTGGAATTGAGAATACGGTTTAAGTTGTTATGGAGTGAATAGTCCGCGGTAAAGGGTGGTGTGGCAGTGTTAATACAGAAACAGTCCTATATTCGGTTAAAACATCATTGGGAAGTTGTCATAACTGTCGCTTAGTGGGCGGGGATTGCGTGTGGTATGGGTCCGATGAGAGTCGGATTCCTTGAGCGTTTATGACCTGCGGCGAGGGATGTGAGTACGAAAAATCAGTTTTTTATAGGAGACGCTAGTGTAACACTTCTGGTCGCTACCCGCGTTAACTTCGTTCGTGGTAGGTGGACTCCGCATTGTGTTATACGACGTCGGTACGTGGAACCGCAGGGTAGCTGGTTTAATTCTCAACTTATTTGTGATATTTTTGCAATGGGGTTCTGCTGCGCGGACGAGGTACGTGATGTAGTAGGTTGGGGTGGATTTTACTTTTTGTCTGACAGGTTTATGCGGCTCGACTTGATAGCAACTATGTACGCATGTGCTATTGACATACAGTGTCCAGACATGTGATGAACATTTTACTGATCAAAGTGCGGTATTGGTACATCCGCCTGGGGCTGGTTTGCACAAGTCGTATTCCTCGTTTTGGAAATTAAATGCTATTTTTTAAACGGAGAAGAAAATCCAGGATTTATTTCGTCGGATGTGGTCGTCAGTTATGGGAATAATGGGATGGGTGTCAAAGATATTCTAGAGTGGTGGGATGTAGGGGTAAACCCTGTATTAAATCCTTTTTTCAGGCAATGAGTAAAGAGGCGATACAATTTACGTTATGTGAAGTAAATACTTACGCATCACTTATGAGTGTGTTACAGCCACGTGAGAATATCCGAACCACCATCGCTGCCCTACAAGCGGAAAATCGGAATTACAAAATCATTTATTTTCAGGGGACGGAATTGTCGGCGGGAATTGATGAAGACCTTTGGGGAGACCGACCATCAGTGTATGTTCTTCGTGAACAAATCATCATCCTCGGTCGTTCAATATAATGAGTGTTTTTACGGTGCGGGATGGGGTTGAGTCCTTCCCCTCGGGTATGACGAAAATAGATACCGTCGTATAAGTCTTTTGGCTGACATAGTTTACCGTGATACAGTTTAGTGGTAGTCGAGATTGTTACTTCCCATTGAAGTCGTCAGTCGTGGTGACTAAATAAATTAATAATGATGAAACATGCTATGGGGCCTGTTATGCTGATGAAAATACTGACAGCTTTGCATGGACATGAAAAAAGGAAAATCACCGGGGTCATACGGGTTGCCATGTGAATTTTAATTAGAATTCTGGGCGAGTAAGTGCAGTTTCTTGGTTAGCTATTAAATCTATGAAAATTCGGGGTTTGATTAAGTAGGACTCAGTGAGAAGGTATTGTGTTTCTTGTTCCTGTAAAAAAAACCGAATGTACTGATATACATGATACAGGCGATTACCCTGTTTAAAACACTGATTATAAATTTATATGCAAAATATTGTGGCAATCAGCCTTAAACCCATCATAGAGAAGGTTTTACATCCAGGTCAGGCTGGTATTCCGAGACGATCACGTATTAAGCCAAAGGTACTTGGTGATTTTGTTCGCGACCACCAAGTGAAAGGTTATGGGTGAGGATTTAGGCGTTAGATTGTCGAAGGCAGCTTTGATAACGTTGATCAGTGTTTAAAAAGTGTTGAAAATCATATGGAGCAGCTGGGTTTTGCACGAATGTTATAAGTGGGATATGTTATTTGTATACTGACACAGTTTACGCCTCCAGGTGAATGAAATTAGTACGAACTGTATCCCTTACATCAGGGATTCGACTAGGGGTGCCCGTTATCGCAAATTTTTTTGCTACTTACAGGGACCATAGTAATAGTGCACTGGCAGCTGGGAGGTGTGCACGATCCCAAGTAATGGTCAGTGGCTGTAGGCCCATCCCATATTGTAGGGCAATGTTTATGAAACAATGCTCATGCTTACAGATCCCGGTAGTTTATAGTCTGCCGTAATCGAAATTGTGACCACTTGTATGATGAGTAATAAGAAAGTCTGGACTATTACTTTTAGGGTCCGTGGCAACGAGTGTCCAATCTCCGTGGAGAGTCCCCCGTGGGTTTGTGGCGTGAATCTAAGAAAATAAGCGGGTAATTCATGCGGCAAGTAAAACTGAAGGACGTGTACTCAATTCTAAAGATGGTGGATGATAGCGTAATCTGGCATGTGTATGTTGAGATTACATGGGTTAACTCATCCACCAACGGATGATAGATTACTAAACTCCAACTATATGATAAAGTGTGGCATGTTTGGCGTGTATAATTGTTGTGCCCAAGTGAGATGAGACACGTTTATTGTGCATGTGTTTCGGTTTATCTGGGGAAGTCGTTGTTGCTGGTTACGACACAGTGGCTTAGCTTAAGTGTTCGCAAAAGGGGTTTTGGGATTATTAGATTTTTCGTGTCATCAAGGCTTGCCCTTTTTGTCAGCATACATATGTGAATACCTACGATTGGAAGGTCATCCAGTTAGCGAGACGTATCAATACTTGGCGAGTGCGTTAAGGGCATGATCGCCATAAATGCATAGATATGTTGCGCGTGCATTACAGTTTGTTTCGAATCTGCGCACGTTAAATTGCGTATCTTAGTTCGGGCACTATGAAGCTGACGTGGCACCGGTCTGTAGTCAGTTTCCGTGTATGCTTTGACTGATCTTGGAACCGTCTGGTGGATCCTCGGTTGCAAACCCGATAGTTCTGAAAACGGTATAAATAAATTTTTCATAACGATCTTGCCTCTGGGTCCGTTTTGTGTACACGACGGTTACGCGATAGTCTGTCGCTGTAGCGAATAGTGGGATAGAAGAAACGTTTTCATGCGATTTAATTTTTGCGAGCTGGTTAAAGCCATGTGCTGTTGGCTAGGTAAGACTTATTAATGGGTGGTGGGGGTTTTTGTCTCCTTACTTTCGTTTCCTAGTTTAGACGTGTGGGGTCCCCGGATGATGTCGAAAGGCTTGGGGTGTTAGTATCAGATTTTATTGATACATCATGGTGCTCCGGACAGCCTGGAACATTGAGAGGGTACACAGTATTATAGCAGTCATTATCGAACCAATTGTAGGAACAAGTTTTGTTTTGGGAATCGTTGGGAGCGTAGTTTTCCTTATACTACGTAGTTACTGTGTTTTCCGGATTTTTATGGCAATTTGTACGACGTAAAAATGTAAAGGACTGTCTCTCGTATGTGTTTTTGAGTGCGTGGTTTTGGTGTGAGAGTAATAAGTAAGGTTGTTTTTGGTGTGAGATCTAATGAAACATTTCCCTCACCCCCCTCATACCAAGATCTTAGTAGTCAAGGAAATAAGAAGAATTGGCGAGGAAAGATTCTAATATATGGAAGTCGCGTAAGGCTAGAACAAACTTCTACTGACTGTCACGACTTATTACCACTCTGAGAAATAATTGGATGACATTGAAAACACAATATGAAACTTATCACAGTAGCACAGGCAGCATACCAAACCGAAGGGCATAGTTCTACATTGCATCAGTCCCTTGGTGTGAGGAAAAGACGGTGTACTGCTTAGAAGAAGGATCTAACAAACTTGATGATATGCCTGTGCAATAATCATCTCTGAAAGAGGAAGCGTCATAAAATTTGTGTAGATCGCAATCTAATTAAGGGCATAGGCTCAGCATCCCACCCGAGTTATAGCATTAATTAAGGGCCTCTGAAGTCAATAGCAAGTCTATATAATTATCCTCCTCTTAACCATGACTACTGGTAACAATGTAAGATTACTGGAAGGTCAATGATCTTTAGTTTTAATAATATGTCTACTCTCGGTCAATGCATCTCCTAAGGTGAACTGAACTGGTCAAATTATTCGTTTGATAGGATTGCCTTCACTAAGTCAATCTCTGGACAACCGTGGAGGTAACACCTGGAATATCAGTAAAGATGTCTGAAAATTACTACACATTGAAAGTAGTTCATGTCTCTTATGTCATCCCCAAGGAATTATTAAAATTAATGTTGGTTGCGCCCCGAGTGTCATAGTCCACCAATCATGTAGTTCTTCATCATAGTCTGATTTAGAGTGTCCAATTATGCACACCTTACATTCTTCAGTTGTTTTATCAAGTTTTGTGAGGAAAAACTAAGTCAAAGTTATTAAGGCAATAACCGAAAATCGTCGGTAATATTTTCTTAAGGCTGATGATATGACAAAGCTTAGGATTCCCCTAGACCTTCTTCTATGCGGTAGTCAACTTCCAACAAATTTATATAATTTATACGGACCTTTCCCTGCTACTAATAATTTATTTTGACTTGATAATCGGCAAAAGTACAAGAACTTCCCCCCCTAGACGTTAAAACCTTCACCTCTGACATTTGGAGTCAAAATAGTTTTGTATTGGTCCATTGACAAGCAATAGGTTTAGGCGAAACTAAGTCAGAGGTCACCCTCAAAGTTTTTAGATCAAGTCAAGGATAAACTATAAGAAGACTGAACCCAGCATTTACCTTCGCATTAGTCCATAAGCATTAAGGATGGACAATGGGCCTCTGGCCTGTCTACCATAAGAAGTTCAAAACGTGAAAACCTAAAGATCACTGGGAGAACTTCCACATGGCAACAAAGCATACAGGGTAGGTAACGATGCCACTCCTTAGTTTTAAGGGGAGCAAATTTCCTTAAAATGGACTGTAAATCTGAATGCTGCGCTAATCCTCCCATTAAGCTTGGGAAGAAGAGGCTTCACTCCAGAAAGTTGGTAAAGATGTTGCCTTAAGTCCAGATGAAATGTGTCCACGGACAAGTACAAAATTCTCTAGGTATGCCCACTCTGAGACGATGACAAAAGGGCTTCAGCCACCTCGAAGTATTTTTATGGTCGTTACAGGAAAATCGGCTTCAGGGAAACTTGAAGTCATAATCAACTAATGTTAATATATATCTATGTCCCCCTGTGATAGAGAGATAAAGGACCATCGATGTCAATAACTACTCTTTAAAAAGGTAACTGTAAAGGACTGTCATTTTGACCATAGGTACCGCCTGGTAACCTCGAGAGGATGACAGTTGGCAAACTTTACACGATCTAACAATAGGTAGTGACATCTGAGGACATTTTTGGCCAAAAATAGTTTCCTCTAATTTTATTTAAGGTTTTAAAATGCGAAAATGTCCGTCCACAGGCAGGTCATGAGCCATTTAAGAACAGTCTCTCTGCATTGGCTTGGAACACTAAGATGGAGTAGTCTGTCTCATCTGACTTTAATTTGAATACTGTTGTGATTAGAAACACAGGCCTTATCTCTAGGCTTTTTATTGAACATAGAATCTTCAAAGTAGTACTTCATGCAACAACAAAATATAATGACTAGTACATCTAATAATGGCTTCTACAGGATGGTGATGTCTTTGTCATATGTCAAGAGAATAGTTATAACTACAGGCCACATATTTAACTCACCATGTAATCTGCTATGATAATGTATATAAATAGAGGAGGAGAGAATCACACAACCCATGTGTTGGCGCCCATGACACACACCAAACTGTTTGTTGTTGTTAAGGGCCCCAAGAGGTGGTGCTTATTAGCCTGCTGCTGCCCCCACCAGGACCAGTAATCACTACAATCTCCCCCTTCCTAAAATATCAGATGACTGTAATCTCCCAAACTGTTAGGTGGGCGACGTACACGTCCCGACCATCATAGCCCTTGAGGCCTCTCCACCAGGTTCGAATATTTTCCAGCGGGGTTTGATTAAAAACTGCTGGAACAAATACCTCTACTTCCATAGGGGTAGTCTCAAGGGGCTTTTCAGGAGAAAACGAAGCATTTTCACATCTATTGGTGTATCTTGAGTTTTACACAACTAATGGGGATTTCAACGGGGCTAAAATGTCTTGTAGGTACGGTAGTCCTCATTCACACCCATTTTGGTAGCGAATGTTGCGTAATGTGGATTAGCTTGCAGGAGCTCTAACCTCTTCCACTACAGATCGTCATGTCATCCTACGGTGACTCTTTAGGAGAACGGTGTCCAGGAGGACATACCAAGTGGGCACGAGGCTCCTCCGTAAGGAACGACGTGAATAGTTGAAGGAGTCTTTCATGAGGGGTTGCATTAGTAGCTGTGCACAGCATGAATCTAATAAGTGAAGACATCCAGTAGACATTTGCCAGTGTTGAACAGGTAATAGCGGCGACTTCAGTGTCATTGTAACTGCCCTTCCGTATAGTACCATTGAACCGCTCCTCTTGACCATTGCCTTGAGGTTTGTACTTTGTTGGATTCTGCTGCAGGCAATACCCTTTGCAAGCCAAACTCCTGAAGTTTTCGTTACACATGAACGAGGATTCCCTTTCCTGAATGATATACGGCATAACCAAAAATAGAGAACAAATTGTAAAGCAACAAATAATCCTTGAAGCAGCCATATTTGCACAGGGGAATACAAAGGTAAACCTTGAATATACATCTACTAAGATAAGGAAATACCTACCTGATTTGTGCTTGGAGTAGAGGTCCTTTTGAAAATCTATATTCAACTTCGAAAGGCTGGGTGGATTTATGAGCTGAGTCTTCTCTGGCTGATGAAAGTTTTGCTTGCACTCTGCTCATACTCAGCATGCTCTGACCACTTGTCGCACAACTTCCACTGAGTAAGGCAATGTTCTTTATTTGACAAAATGGTACAGTCGTGTACCCGGTGACACAAAGCCGTTGTGGATGCGCTGAGAGTGATTGCAAATCATGGACATGCAGCACCACAGTGGGACCTAGAGAATGCATCAGGGTGAGATGTTCTCTTACCCTTCGGTACAGAAATAACAAAGTCATAAACACATAGTTCCATCCTCCAGCGTAATAATCTTGCATTTTATCCTACTTTTGTCTTCTTGTCGAACATATACATCACGGACCGTTGGCAGTCCGTATGGTGAAGTCTACCAGATAAATAATGCCTCCAGTGGCGACTGCTTCTATTGATGCCCCTGGCTTCCGTTTCTACAGCAGCGAAACATTTCTCTTGATCCTTGGTAAAAGTTCTCGAAAAAGAAGGCTTCAAAGCTTCACGGTCGTCCTGCCTGAGATAAGACTGCAGCAATGGCAATGTAGATGCATCCATTTCCACTTCGAATGGTAGGGACTCATCAATGGCTTTAACTACTGAGTTTTGCAATGTCCTGTTGAGAGTATGGAAAGCGCTTCTGATCCTTTGTCACAGGGAAATGTGGTTAGCATCTCAAAAGGGCTTACTTTACTTGAATAGTTGTAGATCCCATTGTGATAATAAGCAAGAGAACCAAGAGTTCTTCGAGTGACTTTTTTGTCTTGAGGCATTGGAAGTTCCCGTAGAAGGTCTTAGTCTTTCAGGGCCTGTGAATATTGAACCTCCTTCCACTACATAACCCAGAGGATGCTAAGCCTTTAGTTAAAAGTGCACTTTTTTCCTCCATTGTAACTGATATTTTCTTCATTGCGGCTTCCAAAACTTATCAAGGTTTGCATCATGTACCTCCTGGGTCTTGCCTACCAATGGTAACATTATCTAAATACGCATAAGACCCGAGAGTTGCTTCTTTTCCTGAATGAGTGAATCCATAAATTCGTTCGCGCATGCTACCCCAATAGTGACTCCAAAAGGGACTCAGCTGGTAAACTGATACAGGCCATCACTAGCCTGAAAACGCTGTGTATGGGATTTTATCTTCATATTCCTTATAGGGACTTGATTGAAGGCACTCTAGAATTCAATTGTGCTAAACACAGTAACTGAGCAATTTTGTTCACTGTATCATCAATTCGAGTAGAGGTAACCCATCAAGAGTGTAAATTTGTTGATTGTCCTCAGAGTAATCGATAGCCAGTCCTCCGTTTCCTATAAAACCACATCTTTCAACAACAACAACCTGTGCACATCCAAAGGGGAATCACTCGGTTCTATAAAACCTCCTTCAGCAGCCTCTGCGTTTCTTTTCCCCCCCTCAATGAACATCCGATCCTCCATAAGAAATACGGCGTGACTTAGGCTGAAATAGGATGGCAATCCGTGTAAGATTATGCAATCATAGGAGCTTTTTGGTTGGGTCTACCCTTAAAGTGCTAAGTCCACAGACAACAAGAGAGGCAGTTCACCTCCATATTAAAGGTGTCACTACCATGCAGCTTCTGAAAGTCCTGACCAAGATAACATCAGAGCACAAAGTATTTGAGGTGTAACGAAGTAAGTATGGCTAAATGTACAACTTGATAATCCTTTCCATTAACTCAAGATTTACCTTACAAAACCCTAAGGTCTGAATAGAGAGAGATGTTGATTCATGGAAACAGTACCTGATGAGTGATGGTACAGTCAAGGAGGCGTTTTTAACTAATTACAAGGTTTGATGAAACTCTCTGAGCTGCACTATCAATAAGACCATCTACTTCTGTTCCATTGTGAATACTTTCACAACTGCCTTTGACAGTGAATTTGGAGTAGCGCAGAAGTCACTTGTTGCTAGAGTCGCATGAATCACTGGAATGTGTGGAGGCACTATCTCATGTGTTGATGCATATTTATGCTATTCGACAATAGTACTTTTTGTCACATATACGAAACCTTTCTTGTGGCATTTATGGCACATTGCATCACGAGCAGGACACTCTGACGTTGATTGGTTCTTGAAAAACCCCAAAAGAAACACACCGAACCTGCAGGGGGCTGCTGTCCCTGAGCAGGTTACCACAGTAACTCCATTGCAAGAGTCTTGGTCCAGAATTGCAGCACTTACCTCTCGAGAAGGTAAGTGGACTGTATACTTCATAATTCTTCTTGCTAATCTAAGAGCTCTGCCTGGTCAAATGCAGCGGCTAAGTCGAGAGTTTTATCTCCAATAAACGCGTCCTATTATTGGTTGATTGCGCCACTGATAAAAGCATCCCTGATGACTCTTCACAATACTGAAGCTGTCACTGGCTTTGAAGTGACAGTCCCTTACCTAAAATTTTCAGTGCTTGAAAGTATTCCTCTAAGGATTCATCAATCTGCTGGCGGCGAGTTGCAATTGCGATAGCATGCAAAGAATTTCATTTTGTAGGTTATATACTAGACTGAGGGTTTTGATAGCATCTTCAAGGTATTACACTCAGAAATAGCCACAAATCTAGGTGACACAAAATTGATGAGCAGCACTTAGTTTATCTAGATCTTCTTTAGGAGGACTCCCAAGAAGTTTTCGAAGTCTTAAACCATTGCTTCCATCCTGAGCAATGCCGTTGATAGGCTGGGGGTCACAGTCTAGCCTCTCAGGTTTCAGTAACCTCCATGTTGTGATGTAGTCTAGCGCAGGATACACAACCAGGTAGCCCAGATTCTAATGTTCAAAAATGTTGGATAGAAACACAGGCTTATCTCTAGGCTTTATTGAACATATGAACTTCATAGTTACATCTGCAACAACAAATATAATGACACGCACATCTAATAATGGCTTCTACATGGATGGTGATTCTTGCATATGTCAAGAGTAAAAGTTATAACTACATGGCCACATATTTAAACTCCACCTGTAAATGCATGACTAAGTATATATAAAAGAGTAGGAAGAGAATCACACACCATGTGTTGGTTCCCATGACACACTCAAAACCGTTTGTTGTTGTATTAAGGGCCCAAGATGTTGTGCAGTAATTATCCTGCTGCTGCCCACAGGACCAGTATCACTACAAATACTGACTTGTACAAGATATCTTTTATATTTCAAATTTATAATGAAAAGTTTTTCCTTGGATAACTTGATTTTGTTTAGCACAATTATGGCAAATCTGAAGAGAAGGGCAGATTACGTTGGAAATTGACAAAGGAGTCCTCGATATGTCTAACGGCTTAAAGTCAGTGAAAATCAAAGGATGACAGTAGGGAAGCATGGGCTTTGGTCTAGCCTACCCACTCAAGCCCTCTGTCGTCAACAACACATATCCCACGTGATAGCTTTTACTCACCCTGCATGCACTGTTAACCCTACATTTCCGTAGCTGCGCTCCGCTGCCTCTGTTCCCTCAACACACACGCCAAAGGTCGAATCCTGTAGAGACCCTCCTCCAAACCTCCCACCACCGAGCACCATCAAAAGCAATTCCTTACAGGTACGTGACCATCACCCACGATAACAATCATGTAAACTGTCCTTCCAAATACCCTTGGAAAGCCCGTACAGGATTTGAGATTATTTCCCACTCTCGCCGAATATAAAATCCCTGATACGTGTCTAAGCCACCTATCCCAACACCGAACCATTCACCATTCCCAAGGTGGCCTCCGCCAACAAACCCTCCCACAAAGTCGCAAATGATTGGCAACTCTCACCCTTTGCAATAATTAACATTCAAATTCCAATAACTACACTCCTAGGTAATCCCTCCCACCCTACATCCACGAGAACCCCTCTATTCAAATTTAAATTTCAAATTCCAAAGATTGTTCTCTATAAGGATACAATGCTGAGTTTACAGATCGGAAAACACCACATCCACGAAATGGCCGCCTCATAAGGTGATGGTACGCGTACATACACTCTATCAAGTCCCGCGCCAAACGATGTTACAAAAGTATGCTCCTCCTCAAAAGAAAAAACAAAAAAAACAAAAAAAAAAAAAACCAAGAAAAAAACCAAAAACCGTGCACAACCCCCACCCCCACCACGTCCATCAATCCCGCCCCAGTCAATAAATCCCCCAACACCCCAGAAAAGTGTCCCACTCTCCCCGGTTCAACATCCCTACGCCGGATCACACAATTCCCAATCCCCTCCAATGAGCGCCTACATCAGGAGTGACCTGCATAATAGTAAAATTAATACCTCCTACACAAGGTATGTTTTTACAACGCTCATCAATTCTCTGTCGGTCCGTACAGGCACACGAAGGCTTCCCTTCAGGGGAAAACTCGAGCCTGCCATCGCGAACGATAAATTTGTCGAAAAATTCACATTTGAATTAATCTATAGAAAAATAGCTTAACTCTCTGGCAAGACAATGGTACAAGAATCATGATTCTCCGACCATTCCGCAAGGAATTAATGGTCATTTAAAACAACATAAGGTGACGACACCACCTGCTGTAGGTGTTGCTCCCTGTATCAATTTTAATTTTTTATTCCATTTTTTGTGATTTATTGTATTCATCTATCTAAAGAAAATATTTGACGATTTGGCATCATATACAGTGGGTGGACTTTATACATTAGACTTCCAGCCACATCAGGACCTCCTGGCAACATATTGCTGACGTCATGGAAAATTCCAGTCTCGGGATTGCCGGGGAATATGCTTCAATAATAACGCTATTATAGCTCTATCAGCTTATTTATCTATCACAATGATCAATATGACATAGTAAACAATATAAATACAAAAAAAATAATGGTAAATACTCCGAATGAATAATATATGGCATATACCTAGAGCGTTCCTACGGTAAAATGAAAATCCCCAGTCAGGGATTACTTTCCATTCTCCTTCTTTCACCTCCTCGTTAGCCTTATATTAAGTAAAGAGAAAATGGACATGGGTAACTATGATATACACTCATAATGCACTAGAAGACGTGAGAAAAATGCTATTTTCACGAAAAAAAAAATCGGTGGTCCGCTGTTTTTGCGGATTAACTCCGGAAGTAGTTCTTTCACAAATATATGACTGTATTTCGTTAATAAACAGAACGCAATGAAAACTTCACAGAGAACATAAAGGAAGATTGTTTTTACAAGCTGGTGAGTAGTCAACTGTAGATACAATAATTTGGTTTTTGGATTTTAGCAAGGCAAAAGTCATATATTTGGCTGAATGTCAAAACCATACAAACTTTTATTTTTTTAAGAATGAAGAAAGTATAAATTACTGTCCGGAAAACATCAGAAATACAGTTTAAGCATTGTTTTATCGTAGATAATGTCAAAACAGCTTCTCCAAGTCCCATTACGAAAATACACAGTTCAATAGTATATTATTAGTAAATAATTTTTTCTCCATAGTTTTTTGAGCTATCTTATTGAAACTTGGTCAAATTACTATTGAAAGTGCTTCTTTATGAACAAAAAAAATGAAAGAAATTGAATGACAAATAAAGAAGTTCAGGCGTGGACGCTCAATACTGGCCTACACCATGCCCCATAGACCTTCCACCCTTATTACACCCACCCCTCCCCACCTCTCGCAATTGCCTTCACAACAAACGGGCTATCTGGTAACGGGATTATTGGTATTCAGGGTAGCGGGGAGTAAATATACATCTTCGTAGCTTCTTAGTTATTTGTAAATGTCGTGGTGGTTATCACAGGCTGCGTGTTGAGCCCATGGCCCGGGCAGGGCCCAACCATGAGAGCTACTAGTATGCCTTGTGTCTTCCTGCTACTGCTGTGTATGAGAGCGAGCACGGGCAGCAGCTGAAGTGGCAACATCTATAGTTGGCAGCACCAGCATGGCGTGAAATATGAACTAAACTGGCAGACAGCTTGGGCTGTCTGTGCAGACAGTAAAGGCTGTCTACATACACTCGCCAACCAAAAAAAAAAAAAAAAAAAAAAAAAATTACCTGCGCATCGTCCCAACACGACAATACTGGTTAGTAAAAGAACTCGGTCTCTCTCTCGTAGGAACAGGGCACAGAACACAAAAAAAAAAACATATATATACCATATGGACATGAAAAAAAAACTTTCCCTACAGGGAGGGAAGAAAAAAAAACATGTGGGTGTGCTAAACATAGTGGACAAAAGCATTGTGCGAACGAAGGCATAAGCACCCTTCCTGCATCAGGACATACGCAACACAGAGACCATTGCTGCGGCTGAGCTGTGACGTAACAGTTTGCAATCACCTCTGTAACAGTGAAGCAGAGTCATCGTAGGAGTCGCTGCAGGTTTCACTCAACCTGGGCACGAAATGCTGGTGCCCTCGAGTGAGTCTTCGACAAACTCAGCAACTGGGCAGGACTTCTGCAAGCGACTCATGAGGACACATCCGACTGGTACGTCCAGAGGGCTGTCATGCCGGCGAGCATGGAGCGTAGTTGTGTGAGCGAGTATGGCAGAGACGACTGGGCTAAACATCTGGGAGTCCCATAACATCATACACCAACCTGCCATGAGCGAGCTAGCCAGTCCAAAGTGACACATCTTTGTGGAGGTGCTCACTGAAGCTTGTGACACAGGCTGACACAGCGCCTGCCGACAGGGCTAACTGCGGCTTGACAATGTCATCGGTAGTGAGTTATAGCCAGAGGTTAGTACTAAGCTGCCCCAGACTTGTTCTCTACATATCACTGCACTCTGACGGTCTGGAGGTGAAGTGAAACAAATCTCGATGGGGCTCATAGCAGGTATGATTCTGCAGAACATCATGAGTGACGAGCATAAAAGCTTATCTGTACAAGGGGGCTCATATGCCAGGCTGAGTAACAGCTGTCAAACACGGTCACATGGAGTGGCTTTAGCACAGTGGTGCAAGTCAGTCTGGGCTCCAGACCTCACTGTACACACGGAAACGTTAAACACACCGCTGTACATTGCGTACACAACATGTAGAACACTGACTGAGAGGAATTAACACACGACAAATTCTTCTCTTATCATCTCGACAATATTTTTAATAAATACTGAACCACGATGGTGAACATCATGGAATGTCAGGCATGATGATGTCAGCAGCACTGAGTGACATCAGCAATGATCTTCGAGGTGACGTCAGGTCAGACATTGTGAGGTGACGTCAAATGTGATGCATGGCAGCATACACAGCATGAGGCCTGAGACATCTGGCTCGGTACTCACGTGGTTTGTAGATCCACTTGACATCGTCCACACCCACTGGTGTTCGTGATCCACGTGGTGTTCGGATCTAACGTGGCATGCTGATCCACGTAACTTACGAGTGCGGCCTCGCACTCAGATACCAAAAAACCCATCGCCTGGCAATAGAATCACATGAAAACAGCAGAAAACACAGCAAGGGAGTGAGTATGGTGAGTGGATGGGTAGTGTGGTGGCCAGGAGCGAGAGTGAGTGTATGCGAGAGGAGCATCTGGCCATCCTCCTCCTCCCACCCACAAACACAGGGACACACACTGGAATGGCAGAAATCACCACAAAACACACCTCTTGCTTTGCTGAATCACTGTGCTGACTGAACGAACAACAACAGCAACATACAAGTGACCTGAACACGTGGCTTGAGAAACACGTGGGACGCTGTAGTGGTGGGGTCCAATTCTCGAAGAATTTCGGCAAATTTCGGCTGGATCCTGCTTGTACCTGTGTCTGGATGCTGAAACGTGCAGACCCGACATCAAGGATAACTCATTGAAGAGACGATGCTTCTTGCATGGGATGATGAACGTGAAGAAGACTTCATACTCATCCTTCCTCTCTCTGGGCAAACAACTGCTGTGACCACCGATTTCCACCATTTATAACGAGTTTTATTTTGGTGAACTGACAGCGGGTGTTGAAACGATTCAATCTTTGGAGGCTCTTAGTTTATTTGTAAATGAGTCGTGGTGGGCACACAGGTCTTGTTGAGTTGTTCCCATGGCCGGGCATGGCCATCACATCGAGAGAGAGCTACAAGAGCCTTGTGTCATTCCTGCTAGGCCACTGTGTGGAGTTGAGGAGTGAGGCAAGGCAGGCAGGCTGAAGTGGCAATCCTATAGGTGGCAGCACCACAAGGCGCGACCTATGAACTCAGCTGGCAGACAGATGAGGCTGTCTGCGCATACAGTACAGGCCTGTCCTACAATCTCCCATCATGTAGGCCACGCCAACCTTTCAATCTATAGCAATTCTCCACATACATATCATACCCATCTATTACGCAACTCTCTTCCTAATTTATGATTGTGTTCCATTTGTCCTCTTCGCTATTCAGGCCGAGAGACCTTTGCGGCATACGCTACTCATTGCCTCACAGGTACAGAGTTGAGTGGTTGTGTGCTCTGCGCCTCGCCCCTCTGGTGGCGAAAAATAACATTACCCCAGAAGAAGGAGGGAAGCACCGACGAGTTAACACTGTATATGTTGAGATTTTGCAAGAGATCTTTGGTTGGATCATAATTTGAAGTCCTCTACTCAATCCTGCAAGAACATATATAAGATCTCTAACGATGACATCATGTGTTTCAGTAAATGGTGCTTCCCGGGTTTTCATCAAGTTTACGATTACTAACAGTGTATGAGGATGTTGTCAACGTTATCAATCTACGTTGTCAGGTGAACTCAACCTGTGGCAGTTGTCTTTGGGATGTGTCCCACACTTACACATGGGACAAGATACGAAACGTCCCTTTCGAAGCTGATGAGCAGCAATCGGTAAGGTTTCACCAAATATGGGATGAAATCATCCACACCAAGACTTATGCAGGTGTATGGAGCCATGGCCCATTTGAAGGTAAAGCCTGACGGGTCGTTTTTCATAAAAATGTCCCATCAAAATGGCCATCCATCATATTGTTTTTTCCTCGATGTCTACCGTACTCAGGTATATGTGAATACCAGGGGCAAATGAAGACGTGTCAGTCAATGTGGATGCGTATGGACACATAGGCGTATCAGTGTGATCTTCGGCGATCCCATCAACAGGGTGAGCAGTGTGTGTCGTCGATGCTCCTACACAAGCCCCCGAGTCCGTGGTAGGTGAGGCGTCGTCCGACCACCAAACCTCAACAGCATCCTCGAATGTACCTGTCACTACACCTTATTCACGTGTGTAACATTGTCCCTTATAGAGACGAGTGTTACTGATACAGTGTCACAGTGACATCAACTAGTGTTTTTCCCATCTCGTGGAGGTAGAGCTAGACCTCCCTGTCCATTTCGGAATTGTATGTGCGGTGAGAGTGTCCAGCACCACTATCCCCCCAGTGGTGTCCCGATAATAGCATTGGTAGCCCACTGTCAACGATTGCTACTCCCCGACGGACCCCCTGTGATAATTATTAGCGTGGAAAATCCATTCACACATGACTGCACCCGCCTGCACATTGTCCGACGGGAGCTCCCATAAGTGCGCGGCAGGATTCAATAGTGATGATGAACTGATACCGTAACAACGACCTGGGAAAAATCGTGGGCAACTATTGCGGCTATTGGCTTTGAAGACAATGCCAGGGTGGCGAGCCTCCCGCTGGCGATTATTTGGCACAGACTGTGATGTCGCTCAATGTCTAAATGTATTACGAGTGAATGTTGTGTGACAAAATCCAGCAACAATCCAGTGTTTAAACTATAAATGTCAATGGTTACGCGACTCAGAGAAATGATGATTGTGATCAGTGTTTATGTCATGTTAAGAGCCAGATGTTGTGTTTCTGCAAAAGCCAATTATCGGGAATGTGGTGGAATTGAGAATACGGTTTAAGTTGTTATGGAGTGAATAGTCCGCGGTAAAGGGTGGTGTGGCAGTGTTAATACAGAAACAGTCCTATATTCGGTTAAAACATCATTGGGAAGTTGTCATAACTGTCGCTTAGTGGGCGGGGATTGCGTGTGGTATGGGTCCGATGAGAGTCGGATTCCTTGAGCGTTTATGACCTGCGGCGAGGGATGTGAGTACGAAAAATCAGTTTTTTATAGGAGACGCTAGTGTAACACTTCTGGTCGCTACCCGCGTTAACTTCGTTCGTGGTAGGTGGACTCCGCATTGTGTTATACGACGTCGGTACGTGGAACCGCAGGGTAGCTGGTTTAATTCTCAACTTATTTGTGATATTTTTGCAATGGGGTTCTGCTGCGCGGACGAGGTACGTGATGTAGTAGGTTGGGGTGGATTTTACTTTTTGTCTGACAGGTTTATGCGGCTCGACTTGATAGCAACTATGTACGCATGTGCTATTGACATACAGTGTCCAGACATGTGATGAACATTTTACTGATCAAAGTGCGGTATTGGTACATCCGCCTGGGGCTGGTTTGCACAAGTCGTATTCCTCGTTTTGGAAATTAAATGCTATTTTTTAAACGGAGAAGAAAATCCAGGATTTATTTCGTCGGATGTGGTCGTCAGTTATGGGAATAATGGGATGGGTGTCAAAGATATTCTAGAGTGGTGGGATGTAGGGGTAAACCCTGTATTAAATCCTTTTTTCAGGCAATGAGTAAAGAGGCGATACAATTTACGTTATGTGAAGTAAATACTTACGCATCACTTATGAGTGTGTTACAGCCACGTGAGAATATCCGAACCACCATCGCTGCCCTACAAGCGGAAAATCGGAATTACAAAATCATTTATTTTCAGGGGACGGAATTGTCGGCGGGAATTGATGAAGACCTTTGGGGAGACCGACCATCAGTGTATGTTCTTCGTGAACAAATCATCATCCTCGGTCGTTCAATATAATGAGTGTTTTTACGGTGCGGGATGGGGTTGAGTCCTTCCCCTCGGGTATGACGAAAATAGATACCGTCGTATAAGTCTTTTGGCTGACATAGTTTACCGTGATACAGTTTAGTGGTAGTCGAGATTGTTACTTCCCATTGAAGTCGTCAGTCGTGGTGACTAAATAAATTAATAATGATGAAACATGCTATGGGGCCTGTTATGCTGATGAAAATACTGACAGCTTTGCATGGACATGAAAAAAGGAAAATCACCGGGGTCATACGGGTTGCCATGTGAATTTTAATTAGAATTCTGGGCGAGTAAGTGCAGTTTCTTGGTTAGCTATTAAATCTATGAAAATTCGGGGTTTGATTAAGTTGGTCTCAGCGAGAAGGTATTTTGGTTCTTGTTACGAAAAAAACCGAATATGTACTGGATCTACATGATTACAGGGCGATTTACTGGTCTAAACACATCATGATAAATTTATATGACAAAATAAAATTTAGTTGCATAGCATTAAACCCATTCTAGAGATAGGTTTTTATTCCAGGTCAGGCTGGTATTTCCGGGACAATCGCGGTATTAAGCCAAAAGTACTTGGTGATTTCGTTCGCGGACACCAAAGTGAAATGGGTAGGGGGGTGGAATTTTTGGCGTTAGTTTGGAGGCTGCGTTTGATAATCATTGATTCATTAGTGTTGAATATCATAATTGGAGCAGCTGGGTTTTGCACGAATGATTAGTAAGTTGGTTTATGTTCATTGTTATGATGCGAGTTTACGCGTCAGGTGAATGGGAAATAGGTACGACTGTATCCTTAATCATGGATTCGCCATGGGTGCCTGTTATCGCAAATTTTATTTGTATTTGCAGGAACCTTGTATAGGGCATGGCAAGCTGGATGTGTGCAGCATACATGTAATGGCGAGTGCAGTAGGCCCATCCATTACTTGTTGGCTATGTTGTTGAGACAAACGCGCATGCTTACAGATGCCGTAGTTGTGTCTGGCCATAGATCGTATTGTGAACTCTTTAGCGAGGCAACGGTATGATATGTAATAAGGATTAAGTCTGGACTATTTTTTATTTTAGGGCCATGGAATGAGGTCCAATCTCCGTGGAGTGGTCCAGTGGGTGGTGCTTGTGAATCTTTGAATATATGCGAGCGTTTTATTCATGTGGCTGGTAGTACTGAAGGACGTGTACCTCAATTTGTAAGATGGTGGTTGATAGGTTATAGGAATGTGGTTATGCTGAGGTTTACATGGGTTAACTCTCCACCACACGGGTGCGTGGAGAGTTATAACTCCACATTATGTAAAGTGCTGGCATGTTGTGCATGTTTCTTTGTTGTGCCCAGAGTAAGAGATGAGTCACGTTTATTGGTGAGTTGTGTCTGGTTTATGCTGGGGGAGTCGTTTGTTGCTGGTTTATGAAACTAGTGTGCTTGTTTTATGTGTTCAACTAAGGGGGTTTGGGATTTTTAGATTTTCATGCATCAATGCTTGCCCTTTTTGTCAAGAATCATATGTGCAATACCTGTGAGTGCAGGTAATCAGTTAGCGGAAAGTATCTATCCCTGGCGAGTGTGTTAAGGGGGAATGATTGCCATTTTGCGTTAGATATGTTGTGCGTGTTTTACAGTTGTTTCGAATCCGCGCACACACGTGTAAACTGCGTATCTTAGTTCGGGGCGGAATATGGAAGCTGACGTGGCACTGGTCGGTAGTCTGTTTCCGTTGTATGCTCTGGGCTGATATTTGGAACCCGTCTGGTGGGATCTTCCATTTGCGTCCTGTAGTTCCTGAAATGGTATATAAATTTTTTCAGAAGCTTATTGCCGTCCGGGTCCGTTTTTTTTGCTACACACGGTTACGTGATATCACGTCCTGTAGCGATTGTGAGGATAGAAGAACACCGTTTTTCATGCTATTTATTTTTACGAAGCGGTTTGAAGCGTGCGCTTTTGGCTCGGTAGACTTATAGGTGGGAGTGGGTGGGGGGTTTGTTCCCTTACGTGTCCTTAGTTTAGACGGGGGGGGTCCCGGATGATGTTGAAAAGTGCATTGGGGGTGTTAGTATCAGATTTTATACATACTCTTGGGTGATCGAGACAGCTGGGGAACAATTGAGAGGTTACGGTATTTTAGCAGCAGTATTGAACAAGTTTAGGAAAAGTTGTTGTCAGGGAATCGTTGGGAGCGTATATGTATAATTGTTGTTATTGTAGATGAGTTTTAGTTTTAAATTTTACTGGGCGCCTGTGTATTAGTTTGTTTTATTCGTATTGTCAAAGTTAGATCAGTTTTCCCCGACCTATCTATGGAGTATATTTAGTTATCAGTGATCGTATCGTTTTATGTGTTATTTATTATTTCATGTTACTGTTTAAATAAAATATATATGGGTTTGTGTATGTATGTAAAGTTATCGTATTGTGAATTATATGTGTGTATATGTATATGTGAATGTATAAGTGTGTATGTAATATATATATGTATATGTGTGTGTGCAGGTATATATAGATCATATATATATATATATATATTAGCTATATATATATATTTATATATATATATATTATTATTATAGATATATATATAGATATATATAGTATACATATATTAGTAGTGATGAAGGCGGCTGTATGGCTCTTCGGGGCAGAGTTGCTCATTCCTGAGTGGATCCTCCTGTAAGGGCTGTGCTGAGTGGTCCTTTTCACCACCTATGTGCTAATGACCATTTTCACTACTTTATGCTAATGACCTTGACTCGCCTCGAGACCCTTGCCTCGAGACCAGTCACCCTCAACCCCCGCCCCTGCGCCACCCTCCCCCCCGCGCCCCGCCTCCCACACCTGCACCCCCCGCGCTCCCGTCATCGCGCCGACAGCCGCCCGCCCGCGCCCTGTCTCGCCCGGCCGTCGCGCCGGACCGACGCCTTAGCTGCGCCTTCAGCAGGTCGTTCCGGATCGCCCCCGCTCCCGAATTTTTTTCCGATTTTTTTGATTTTTTTTTTTAATGTCTTATGTCTCCTCGAATCTGTTTTTTTGGGTTTATCCCCTCCACTTTCACCCCACTCAAAATTTGTTTTTCTCGATAATACCAATGGACTCCAATTCCTTGGATTCAAGTTTTTCTCGATATCAAAGGACTCCATCTCTCGGATCAAGTTTTTCTCGATAATCCAAAGACTCTACTCTCGGATTCAAGTATTTTGGATTCCCCCCGCTGGGTATAGGATACAAAATTGGACTCCCACTTCCACCCCAATTTTTTTTTTTCGATAATACAAAGACTTCCATCTCTCGGATCAAATTTTATCTCGAACTCAAAGATCTCATCTCCTTGGATCAAGTTTTTCTTCGAAATCAAACGACTCCATCTCCTCAGATCAGTTTTTTGGAATTCCCCCCTCTGGGTAAAAAGCATTCAAAATGGACTCCACTTCCACCCAAAATATTCCTGCTCTACTTCATTGGATAAGGTTTTCTCGATAATACAAAGACTCAATTCCTCGGGATCAAATTTCTCGAACTCATAGACTCCATCCTCCTTTGGGATCTAAGTGTTCTCTCCATCTCCTCGGATCAGGTTTTGGATTCCCCCATCTCAGGTAAAGCATTTCAAATGAACTCTCCTTTGAGGCATGGTATTTTCTTAATACAGGTCTATACAATTGTGACGTCAGTATTCCTCCTCATAAGTTAATGATTCTAAAAAGTCTGTTTACTCGGCGTCAGTGACGTCACGCGATGACCCCATCACACACAGGCTGGAATCTTGTCGACTTCCCCTACCATTCATATACAGCATAGGGAAAACATTTTCACTCTTAAGCCAGGATAAATCCAAATAATTTACGTTTTTTTTGTTATACCCACAACAATCCACAATTTCTTTACAAAATACACACAAGTCTAGGACATTTTTCTTGTTTTAACTATTTCAGCAGTAAAAAGTCACCACAACACTTTCTATATACTCTTTTCGATTTATTCGCTTGTCATAAATTTTACATATTACGCACCACTCAACTCACATTTATTGAACACCTTCAAAAACTCTCTCATAAATCATTTGAATAATCACAAAAATACTTTGATCATTTCCAAACAACACTGGAAACATTCCAAAATTTAAAACAAATCATTTTGAATACTCAAATATAAGATTGACAGCTCTAATTTTCTGCACTACGCATTTCATTAAATTTACAAATTTCTTCCCCCAAACTCCTCCCTCAGTCTCCTGTCTTCCAACGCATTATACAAAAACTAACTCAAAACTTTACTTTGAACATCACAAAAACACCTCAATTACTTTAAATACTCACAAAAACATCTTTCGAAACCCCCCCAAAATCACCTTCTGAATACTCCCAGAACTCCTTCATAAGTACTCTTGCACTCATTTGAACACCTTCAAAACACTTTGAATATCCTTTCAAAATAACCAATTTGAGTACTCCCAAAATACTCCACTGAAAACTACTAAACACCACTGAATACATCAAAACACACCAAAATCACCATAAACTATGATCAACACCCACATCACAACACGACACAACCACAAACCCACATCCCCACTTCACCCACAACCCACATCACCCCACATCACCCACACCCCACATATTTTTTTGTGTTTATCTAAATTTTCTTCAGATAGTCCACAACAAAACCCACAATTATAATCACCATTGAATAACCTCAAAAACACATTTGCGTACTTCCAAATACACCACTGAATACCCACTTAAAACACTATGAATACATGAAATCACCACAAAATACCATAAACTAGATAACACCCCATACCACATCTCCCACAACCCACAACAACCACATCCCACATCACCCACAACCCACGTCTACACATCACCCACACTCACAATTTTTTCGTTTTACCTATTTCATAGAAAGTCACAACAACAAAACCACAACTTATAATCATTTTCAACAACTCTAGTTCGACAACACACCACAACCCACAAACACCCACAACCCACATCACCAACCCACAATTTTTTCTCATTTTAACTAATTTCAATCAGAACTGTCACAACAAAACCCACAAAACTTTACCACTTTTTCGTTATCTTAGTTCGCCAACAACGCCCCCAAACCCACATCACCACAACCCCCACAATTTTTTTCATTTTAATAATTTCATCAGAAAAAGTCACAAAATAACAACCACTTATATATATTTTTTGTATCTCTTGTCATACATTACCACAACCTATCACTTACCAATTTATTCACAATTTATTCGATACAAATTTTCCCTTCTTTTATTGGAATCTTATATGTATGCACATTTCCCCTACATACTAAAATTCCTAATAAATTCCTCTTCATTACCCATCTCCTTGTACTCCCACATAAATTTATTATATACTCACAACAACTAATCATTTCACTACCAAACTACTGCGACATGTTTCTACACTCAATCTTTTCCAGTGTATCATAACTTTCACTTCTATAAATTCTTTTAAAAATATTCACTCATTACCTTTATCTTTCAGTAAAATCCCCCCCCATATTTCATTCAATTTCTAATACACCCTCCCCATACCCCTCTCCATCTCACTCACATTTCTTCACATCCACTCACCCGTTTCATCACAATCTTCAAGAAACAACACAAAAATCCACATGTCACATCACAAATGCATCTCAGCACCCATCTCAAATCCACTAAAATCACTGTAAACCAGATATCCACAAGATTCCTATAACCACGAAAACACACAGGACACTCCACTTTACTTTGAACACTACAAAAACTACCATCAAATTACCATTGATTACCCTCCCCACAACTAAATTCGAACACCCCCAAAACACCATGAATACTACCCAAACTAAGGATCAACACTATCAGCTAATATCCGTTTATAGAAATCCCCCATTTCCTCCACTACACTAAAGTTTAATAACATCTAGCTCCTCAAACTCCCACATGTGTTTAATATTATACTCATACCCACCTATTTTCTCAGTCATCTATTTCATCAGAAAAATAAAAACGTCACCCGCATTTTGGACTCAGTAATATTCACAACATGTCACATATTTTTTTGACCACACTCATTTTTTTTATAAATATATCAACAAAAAAACTCATCCAACTAAGATATGATATAAACACTTTTTTTAGCCACATTCCCTCAAATTCGGTAATCTGGACAATATTGTTGGGATAACATTTTAAACCTTTCCAAATTCCGTTGCGAGCCACATTAAAAAATGTATTGGAACACTTCACAAAATAACCTTTAGTGTTACTCCAGAATTACTTTGAAAGTACTCCAGTTTTTGGGATTTTCCATATTAGTTTTGAAAACCTTTATCGTAAAATCGAAACATTATTTTTCTTGTTGGTAAACACATCAAATGGTAAAATATTTACTCGATTTCCGAATAGAACGCATTCACTCGCTCTGGAGGACTCCTTGAGATTAATGCCTTACCCCAAAAGTATTGCGTATGATTTTTGTACGCCCCTTCCCTCCGACGACACCATGTAATGCGGTTCAACCCAAGTAGATTTAAGATAATCATCTCCTTACCGAACACCTGCATCAACTAGGTCAAGACAGACGCCATGAAATGGGTTACATCAAGGTAGAAAAATCCACATTAATTCATCTCTTTCCAGGACCAACGTGTCCTCTTGTTCTAAAATTTTGTGAGTCACAGGCTGACAGACACCATGAAATTACTTTAATGAGATATAACATTTTGTATTCTACTCATTACTTTTTTTCATGGTAAGGTTTTGATTGATTTTAAACTTCATCCATGTCTTAAAAATTTTTATTAACATTCTTTTTTAGTGAATGAAAATCATATATTATTATTTATCTTGGTGTAACAACACGCTCTATCATTAAATCCTCCCCTCTAAGTCGATCTTCCCAAGCCCGTCACATCCGGTACCTGTATAATGTTAATATATGTTTTTATTCATTAGCATTAATGGGGAGAAATTTGCACCATCACCTGTAAAGAATTAACCAGCTAAAAGTTTACATTTTTTTTCACTATCCCAAACTATCTTCTCGTTAACTAATATCTTCCATTCTTGACTTAAAAGCCTTATCGTACTGTGTCCCCTTTTTACCTTTAATGAATTAAAAGGTCTTGTTAACTTAAATGTGTATGTATTTATGGTAGACATGATTCTTGGTGTTCAGGTAGAGAGAGAAGGTCGAAATGGTAAGTGATACATTTCATGGAAGAGTTAAATTATGAAGGGTTATATATATATTAATTCTAATATATCTCTCTCTCTCTTTCATGTTATAATTACAATTATCCTAAGAATTATAAATGATTAACGCTGATACAGGTAAATAATTTTGCTTACCTTACAAGTTACTCCACATAAGGCTCAATGTTTTTTAATATCATTGTTACTTCTATGAACAGTCTCCAAAATTAATTTCCATCTTCTTTGTGTTGTACATCTATGCAAAATGCACAGATTATACTGTCTATTAAATATTTTTTACTGACAAGTTTCAGATATATTGTTTTCAAATATATATACAGATCTTCACTCCACTACGTTACCATTTCATCAATGAATTTATACGGAACCAGTTATTTTCTAACCAAGTTTTAACTCGCTGAAAATTCTTTTCTCTCAATGCTTACCATCTTTCTAAGAGTGATTGACGTGTTGCAAATTCCAACCACGGAAGATCTTTACCGTTTCACAAATAACAATGAAGTCGCCATGTTTACCCATATTAGATGCTTTCAATGTGGTTTCTGGACATGTTGGGGGAGACTTACACACATCTCTCCCATATACATAAAGAGTTGCTAAATAGTATTAAATGAAAACTCATTTCATTAAACTTACCTAAACTTGGATCAGCCAATTTCAATTCATTTTCATATTAATTTTTTGGGCTTTGGTATAATAAAAGTTTGAGATAAATGACTATCCTTTCACATTCTCGTAACCAATATATTTCCTATCTTTCTTCACCTCCATCGTTGAGTATTTCTCGTACCTCAGTACAAAACTTCTTTGAGAGAACATGTTCTGATCACTCTTTTTGGAATGGGTTCGACTCTCTTAATTGTATTAAATTTCTATAAAACCACACTAAGTATGTTTTGGTCGCAACCACCTCCCTTATTTCATCTTCTTGTAAGTGATTCTTACCATTTCACTCCAAATATTTTTACCAAAAAATTTCAATCGTTGTCATCAATCGAATATCATTTTTTTATAATACAAATACACATTAAGCGGATTTCTTCAAAGCATATAAATTATCATTGTATATTTCAAATAATTTGTTTAGTCATTGTTAAATTTCCATTATTTTTCAGTAAAAAGAAATTCAGACAATATTTTTTTTGGGCAACACTTTACTACTTGCTTTGTGATGTCACTAACCAGCAAACACGTTAAAACAGTTAGAGCTCTTTCCCGTATTATTTTCAATGACCTCACTGCATGATGTCACGATACTCATTGAACCACATTATTTACCAATAACTTGTCTTCATGCATTTCCAAGTAAGCACCATAGGTATAGTAATAAACATATCATAATTCCATTGAAGTTAAGTTATGATTCACCTTCCTGTATGTCACTAAAACTCGTGGTGAATTCATTCACTATCGTCATGGTGATGCCACGTAGTGTTTTTCATGGAACAAATTTTCTACACATATAGTTATTAAAAACTACGACAGTCAAACCCTCGCGGTGAAAGAGTATAGAAGGACACGGTCCCTATTGGTTACAAGAGTATTTAGATGAAGACGTGGAAGTTACATGTGAAAAATTTGTTACAGAAGCAAGTGTCTACCTTCATGAAGATAAAGAAATGATTAATTCCGATAGAAGACCTGATCAGTCACCTTCCTTCGTTTGGAGGTTGTGATCAATATCTCACCGATAAAGAAATGCTTATTGCAATGAAGATTTTGATACGTGAGTTTTTAATGAGAATTATTGCAGTAAATTCACCCACATGTAATTTTTAGAAAATTCTAATTGAGAAATATTTTTTTTTTTCAATTTGTTGAGTAACAAACTTAATTTTTGGGCTATAATACTCTATTTTATCAAAATTGAGGTTAAAGAAGTAACAAAAGATTGAGAAAATTATCTTTTGTTAATGAAAGGGAATATTACAAAAGATTTAGTGCGTGATAAAGATTCTTTTAGTACAACAAGCAATTGTTGCCGCTGTTAAATTGACTAAAGGGAGGTCTTGCAGATGGCTTTAAGTCAGGTTTTACCCTTAGCAATCCATATTTATTTAGATCACCTGGCATGTCTAAAGCAATTCTAGCTAGTGAAGACACTGTGATAATTTGGGAGATATATTTGTAAAAACAATGGAAAAAATAACCCCATGATTGTCACAATGTTGGCACAGTATTCGATGGGACCCTCCACATAAGTATTATATGAAACTGTAAAGTTGATAAGACCTACTATAATACATGCAAAGATTTAGATACAAAGAAAGGTGTGAGATTATATTCAAAGAGTGCATGAATGATCTTTTCTGTGGTTATTAAACAAGCTCCTATGGGATTTAATGGAAAAAAGGTTGTGTTTCCAGAAGGTATTGGATGTGCTTCAGCTGGAGGTGATTGGCATGCGCATATCTAAAAAATCATTCATGATTTTGCAAAGGAATTAAAAACACGTCGTAGAAATATGTTATCTAATTGTAAAATATGACAAATAAAAATATCTCTATAAATACTTTTTTTTGTTTTATTCACATGTTCTCCACCCTAAACCCCTCCTCCTAAAACCTTTATAGGCACTGGAATAGAGGGATCATACGTCCGGCAGGAATGTGATGAGTATAAACATCTCTGTTCTTTGTTGTTCATATATTAGTACTCTTTCCACCAGGGTGCGGACTAACATCTCAGAAATTTAAGACAGCCTATAGGATGGAAACATATTTTAAAATAGAAGGGAAGGAAAATTGTACGATGACAAAATATTGTCGTGACAACATCTACCTTATTTTTCATCGAATTGTGTTGCTATAAAAGGGATATTGGTTGCAGTTATTTATTTGGGTAAAGAAATATCCTTATGCTGATGTGTATTGGAGTAGAGAACAATTTTTAATATGTGAAGAGCAGAGTTGAAGATCATGATATCCTGGAACTATCGAGTTTGAACTCACGGTTCAAAGCAAAATTGAAACTTTCCTTATTTAGAAGCCCTAATAAGCCAATTGGTATTGCTGGACCCATTGGGAGGAAAAATACATTTCTCAAAATTTAATTGAAAAAAATCAGAAGAGATTCCCATTTGGTGTATTGGTTTTTTAAAAAAGATACTATCGCAGAACAGAATAAGATTTTCAAGGAATCCATGAGAGAGTCATAAAAGTGTGAAAGACAATAAAAATATACGGAGAGGCTATCTTTCTGAAAGGTATTGGGAGGTATGAAACTTCAAATGATTATATCTGGAATAAATTATATACCTATACTCGAAGATTAATAATGAAATTTAAGGAAGAAGGTATTCGATCAAACAATGGTTGTCAAAGAAAGAAATGAAAAACATTAACCAAGGTCAAGAATTAGAAGATGATTCGAAGTTATGGTCTTCTTGAATTGAAGGAAGTGCCTTGGTATCCTCATGAGGTAAGCAAAATTATTTCCCTTGTATCAGTGGTTTAATTCATTTAAATTTTTAAGAGGAAGTAATTATAACTTGAGAGAGAGAGAGATTTATTTGATTAATACTCTATACTCATATTTATCTCTTCATGGAAATGTGTCAACTTAACATTTCGACCTCTCTCTCTCCCTGCACACCAAGAATATTTTTTTTTTATTATCACACCGGCCGATTCCCACCAAGCGGGTGGCCAAAAAAAAAAAACTTTCACATCCTTTCACTCATCACTGTCTTGCCAGAAGGGTGCTTTACACTACAGTTTTTAAACTGGCAAACTTTTTTACACCCTCCTTCAGAGTGCAGGCACTGTACTTCCATCTAGGACTCAAGTCCGGCTGCCGGTTTCCCTGAATCCCTTCATAAATGTTATTTGCTCACACTCCAACAGCAGTCAAGTATAAAAACATTTGATCTCCATTCACTCCTATCAAACCGCTCAGCATGCCTGCTGGAAGTCAAGCCCCCTCGCACACAAAACTCCTTTACCCCCCTCCACCCTTTCCTAGGCCGACCTACCCGCTTCCTTCCACTACTGGACTGCATACACTCTTGATGGTCATTCGTTTCGCTCATTCTATCCCGTCGCCCACCCTCAAAACCCTTCCTCAGCCTCTGGACAATAGTTTTTGGTAATCCAACTCCTCACTAACTTCCCAACTTACGAATTCTCTTGATTATATTCTCACCACACATTGCCCTCAGACATGACATCTCCACTGCCTCCAGACTTCTCCTCGCTGAACATTCATCACCCACGGCTTCACACCATATAAGAGCGTTGGTAAAAAACTATACTCTAATAATTCCTCTTTGCCTCCAAGGACAAAGTTCTTTTGTCTCCACAGACTCTAAGTGCACCACTACTCTTTTTCCTCTCAATTCTATGATTCACCTCATCTTTCATGACCATCGCTGCACCGTCCTCACCCAAATATCTGAATACGTTCACCTCCTCACCATACTCTCCTCCCTCCAATTGATATTCAATCTTTCATCCCCTAATCTTTTGTTATCCTCATTACCTCGTACTCTTTCTGTATTCACCTTTAATTTTCTTCTTTGCACACCTACCTCAAATTCATCCACCAATCTCTTGCATCGTCTCTTCAGACTCTCCCAAAGAGCACCAGTGTCATCAGCAAGAGCATGCTGTGATACACTCCCACTTTGTGTGTGATTCCCTTTCATCTTCTTAACGCACACGCCTCCTTGGCGGACCCTAGCATTTACTTCTCTTAAACCCCATTCTATAATATATTATCAACAACCTCGGTGTCATCACACTTCCTTGGTCCTAGGCTTACTTTTATGGAAAATAAATTTCCTTCTTTCATACATACTCTAACTTGAGACTCACTATCCTGTAAAAAATCTTCACTGCTTTCAGTAACCTACCTCCTACCCATACACTTGCAAATCTGCCACTATTGCCCCCCTATCACCCTGTCATACGCATTTTTCCAAACCATAAAAGCCACAAAGACGCTCTTTAGCTTATCTAAAATACGGTTCATTTATATGTTTCACTGTACAACCTGGTCCACACACCCCCCTACCTTTCCTAAAGCCTCCTTGTTCATCTGCTAATCCTATTCTCCGTCTTACTCTTAATTCTTTCAGTTATAACTCTACATACTCTTTACCAGGTACACTCAGCTGACTTATCCCCCTATAATTTTGCACTCTCTTTTATTCCCCTTTGCCTTTATACTAAAGGAACTATGCATGCTCTCTGAATCCCTAGGTACCTTACCCTCTTTATACATTTATTAACTAATTGCACAACCACTCCAAACTATATCACCACCTTGCTTTGAACATTTCTATCTTTTCCCATCAATCCGGCTGCTTACCCCTTTCATTTTTCCTACTGCTCACGAACTTCCCCACACTCACACCTGGCTTCTTCCTCTCTCCTCAAAGAGTTATTCCTCCTTGCCCTATACACGAAATCCAGCTTCCCTATCTTCCTCAACATTTAACAATTCCTCAAAATATTCCTTCCTTTCCAATCCTCTAACTCTCATTTAATATCTCTCCTCTCCTATTTTTAACGACAAATCCATTTGTTCTCTAGGCTTTTTAACTTGTTAATTCTCACTCAAAGACTTTTTTTATTTTCAGAACGAATTGTTGATAACATCTCACCCACTCTCTCATCTTGCTCTCTTTTTACATTGCTTCACCACTTCATGTCTACCATAATACTTACATCATTTAAGTTAACAAGACGCTTTTAATACAATTAGATTTAATAATGGGACACGTACGATTATGCTTTTAGTCAAGAATGGGAAAAGATCTTTAAGTTACCGAGAAGAATATGTTTGGGATAGTGAAAAAATATGTAACTTTTGTTGGTTTATATCTGTTACCGGTGATGGTGCAAATTTCTCCCATTATATGCTAATGAAATAAAAAAATATATTAAAATATACAGGTAACCGATGTGACGGTGCTTGGAAGATCAAGACTTGAGGGGAGGAATTATGATGTTTAGAGGTGTTGTTACATCACGATTATAATAATTAGGTAATGTTTCATTCATGAAAAGAGAAGAAAGGTTTATAAAAATTTTAAGACATGATGTTTTAAAATCAATCTAAACCCTTACCATGATAAAAAAGTATTGAGGTAGAATACAAGTGTTATATTCATTAAAGTTAATTTCATGGTTTCTGTCCAGCCCCTGTGACTCACAAATTTTAGAAACAAGAGGGACACTGTTGGTCTGGAAAGAGATGATTATGTGATTTTTACCTTGGATGTGAACCGCATTTCATGGCGTCTGTCTGCCTGAGTTGATGCAGGTGTTCTGTAAGGAGATGATTATCTTAAATCTACCTTGGGTGTGAACCGCATAACCATGGTGTCGTCGGAGTGGAAGGGGTGTACAAAAATCATGACGCATACTTTTGGGGTAAGATATATGCTCAAGGAGTCTCTCAGAGCGCGGAATGCGTTTCTATATCGGAAATCGAGCTAAAATATTTCTACCATTGGTGTGTTTACCAACAAGAAAATAATGTTTCGATTTACGTAAAGTTTTCAAAACTCATTTGGAAATGTCCAAAAATGGTGTCGTTCAATGTAATTCTGGGGTTACCTCTAATGTATTTTGGAAGTGTTTTAATTATTTTTTAATGTGCGCCAACGTAATTGGAAAGGATTCTAAATGTTTACTCCCTATCAATTTTTGTACAATATTACCGAATTTGAGGGAATGTGGCTAAAAAAATGTGGATTTTATATTCCAAAATATCTTAGTTGGATGTGTTCGTGATATATTTATGAAAAAACTGAGTGTTTCTAAAAAAGTTGTGACATGTTGTGAAGATTACTGAGTCATTATGCAGGTGATTTTTTTTTTTTGATGACATAGATGAACTGCGAAAATTGTGGGGTTATGAGGTGTCTATTATTAAACTATGTGGAGTTGAGGAGATGATTTTATTAGAAATTTAGTGTTGTAGGGAGAAATGTGGGGATTTCTATAAATGGATATTAGCGGGATAGTGTTGATCTTAGTTTGGGTAGTATCAGTGGTGTTTTGGGGGTGTTCGAATCATATTTTTGGAGTATGCAATGTTAATAGAGATGGTGTTTTTTTTGGTAGTGTTCAAGTAAATGTGAGTGGTATGAGTGATGTTAGGTGGTTATTAGAATTTTGTGATATCTTGGTGTTACAGTGATTTTAGTGGATTTTAGATGGGTGATGGATTGCATTTGTGGATGTGAATTGTGTTTTTTGTGTTGTTTGAAGGGGTGTGTGGAAAGGGGTGAGTGGATGTGAAGAAATTGAGTGAATGGAGAGGGGTAGGGGGCCCTGGAGTTTACCGGGAGAGATTTCCCGGGGGGGTCAACCCCCTGGGGCCGGGTTTGGCCCCCTCCTGGTGGATCAGAGTGATCAACCAGGCGTTGCGCTGGCTGCAGCAAACCAACGTCGAGCCACACCCCGGGTGATGGGGAAACGATTTTTAGGTGCTTTCCTGCCAGCTAAACTGCCAGGGGTTTTTTGGTAATCCCCTTATGTTGCGGGAGGCATTAAAAGGGGCTCGGCCCCGGGCACTTATTGTAGGCTCTTAAGTGCTAGTGAAACCCCCGCTTTTTTATTGGGGGGGTGGGGATCGTAGCCAAGTCTTTCGCTTTTGTAGAGAGTGATTTTCGTGTCAAGTGCGGGATAGTCCCCTAAGATTTTCAGGTTTTATAATCTGTACTCTCTCTCCCGCGTTTCCCGGAAAACGGTTTAGGAAACCCCAAGCGCTCCCGTAATTTAGGGGTTTTATCTCCTTTTTTGGGACCGGAAAGTTCTTGTACTTTTCTAGGGCGGCAAATTCACCTGCCTTGAAAGGTGTGTTGTGTGCAGCAAAAGCTCCACCTAGATAGAACAAATGACCAAGAGTTCATCAAGGCTTCCCCTATTTTGAAGGGTTTTCATTATCCATCCGTCATTCTTCTACAATCGATTGTAAATGTTATGGCCTTTAAGGTGCATCCTCCGACATATCACTCCGGTTTTTACGTTGGTGTTTCCTATTTTGTGGCCAGAATTTGTTTTGTACTCTGATGAAGATTTAATTTCCTCATTTTTTACCATATCTGAGTAATTGAAATTTCTCATCGTTGAACTCATATTGTTTTTGCAGCCCACTGAAAGTTTTGGTTGATGTCGCCTGGAGCCTTGCAGTGTCTGCAATGTGATGCAGATTGGGTGTCATTGCAAAGGAAGACACGGTGCTGTGGCTGACATCCTTGTCTATGTCGGATATGAGGATGAGGAACAAGGATGGGAGCGAGTACTGTGCCTTGTGGAACAGGCTTTTCACCGTAGCTGCCTCGGACTTTACTTGTTGACGACTACTCTCTGTTTTCTGTTAGTGAGGAAATTTTTAGATCCATCGCCCGACTTTTCCTGTTTTTTCCTTTAGCACGCTTTTTGTGCGCTATTACGCCATGGGTCACACTTGTCGAAGGCTTTTGCAAAGTCTGTATATATTACATCTGCATTCTTTTTGTCTTTTTAGTGCATTTAGGACCTTGTCGTAGTGATCCAATAGTTGAGACAGACACGAGCGACCTGTTCAAAACCTTTGTTGCCCGGGGTTTGTGAAAACTGATGGGTTTCTAGATGGGTGGTGATCTTGCTTCTTAGGTCCCTTTCAAAGATTTTTATGATATGGGATGTTAGTGCTAATTGTCTGTAGTTCTTTGCTGTTGCTTTACTGCCCCCTTTGTGGGAGTGGGGCTATGTCTGTTGTTTTTAGTACTGTGGGACGACCCCGTGTCCCTGCTCCCTTCCATAGGATGGAAAAAGGGTCGTGATAGAGGCTTCTTGCAGTTCTTGATGAACACAGAGATCATGAGTCTGGCCCTGGGCAGAGTGCCCTGGGCATGTCATTTATCGCCTGTTCGAAGTCATTTGGCGTCAGGATAACATCGGTAGGCTTGGTTAATCAAATTTTGTGGCTCTCTCATAAAAAATCATTTTGATCTTCGACTCTCAGTCTGGGTTAGCGGCTTGCTAAAAACTGAGTCATATTGGGGCTTGAGTAGCTCACTCATTTCCTTGCTGTCATCTGTGTAGGACCCATCTTGTTTAAGTAGGGGCCCAATACTGGACGTTGTTCTCGATTTTGATTTGGCATGGGAGAAGAAATACTTTGGGTTTCTTTCGATTTCATTTATGGCTTTTAGTTCTTCCCGCGATTCCTGACTCCTAAAGGATTCTTTAAGCTTAAGTTCGATGCTTGTTATTTCTCTGACCAGTGTCTCCCTACGCATTTCAGATATATTGACCTCCTTTAGCCGCTAGGCATAAGTTGTGGTCTGTGTTGCTTAGTATATCTTCCCAGCTTATATCAGTTAGGACTTGGTTTACTTGGTCCCACTTTATGTTATTGTTATTGAAGTTGAATTTGGTGAATGCTCCCTCGTGACTAGTCTCATTATGTCGGTCTGGGGCTCCACGCATACATGTCTGAACCTCAATTATGTTGTGATCTGAGTATATTGTTTTTGATATGGTGACATTTCTTATCAGATCATCATTGTTAGTGAAGATGAGGTCTAGTGTATTCTCCAGTCTAGTAGGCTCTATTATTTGCTGGTTCAAATTGAATTTTGTGCAGAGATTTAAAAGCTCGTGTGAGTTTTCATCAGAGCTGCCTCCTGGTGTTATTACTGCAACAATGTTATTTGCTATGTTCCTCCATTTTAGGTGCCTTAAGTGAAATCCCCCAGGGCAAGATGTTGGGTGCAGGAGCTGGAAGATTTTCCAGACAGTGGTCAATTTTTAACAGCTGTTCCTGGAAAATTGCGGGGGATGTTGCATCCGGAGGCTTGTAGACTACCACAATGACTAGGTTTTGGTTCCCCGACCTTTACTGCTAAAATTTCCCACTACATCATTTGAGGCATTAAGCAGTTCTGTGCAAATAAGTGACTCTGCAATGTACAGGCCAACCCCCCCCCCTTTTCCCTGTTCACTCTGTCAATCTGTATAGGTTGTAAAACCCGGGGTCCATATTTCGTTGTCCAAGTGATCCTTTATGTGGGTCTCAGTGAAAGCCGCGAACATTGCCCTTTTCCTCTGCAAGCAGTCCACGGATGAAAGGTATTTTGTTGTTTGTTGCTGGCTTTAGACCCTGTATATTTGCAAAGAAGAATGTTATCGAAAATGGTGGTATTGTTGGTACTGGGGGGGATTTTTTTCCGGCATTAGTATCTGTATCTGTTGGTTTGGATCGGAGGCCATCGACTGTGGTTCACTCCATTAATGACTGGATTTGGTGTACGATTTCTGCCATTTCCTACAGTTTTTTTTTTCCTTCCTGCACTAAAAAACCTCTCCCTCTGAGTGGCTGGTGGCTACCCAGGTTTTCCCATGGCCTGGATGTTTTGTATCTTTTTGTCCCCTTTAGATGGTGCCTGGCAATTTAAGTTATAGGGACAGTCTTTTCCTGTACTGAAGAGGTACACAGTTCAGGGTGAAAAAGCTTACAGGAAGGGGTTTGCATTTTCCCGTTGTCCATGTGGGCATGGCATTTTCTAGGGTGGTCATAGTTGGGACGTTTCCCCTCTGTTTTTCCAGATTTCCCCTGCCAGCAGATACCAAGTGCATAGTAGTGCACAGGCTTGGGTTTTCCCTTTTTTCCTTGGGTTTCTGTGACTGTATTCCCCGTTGGTGCATGTTTCCTGTCTTACTTCTATTCCTCCCTAGCACCAACAATGGAGCCCCCCACCCCGTGTTTTTTGGGAATATATCCTCACTATTGCTAGTGGAGTCCTCTTGTTTGCTATTTTCCTTTGGTATTTCTAGTTTGCAATATTGGTTTTTTCTTATCTTTGACTACACTTGTTTCCTACTATGGCTCCTGTCCCCTATGAGGTCATTTATATGTATTCCTTCCTTTCGTATAATTCCCGACTACCTGGACAAAATCTCCAGCTTCACCATTACTGTCTCACAGGACAGCATCTCCAGCTTCACCATTACTGTCTCCCCGGACAGCACCTCCAGCTTCACCATTACTGTTTTCCCAGGACAGCACCTCCAGCTTCACCATTTTCTGTCTCCCCGGACAGCACTATCAGCCCCACATTTACTAACTACCAGGGGCTTCATCTCCAGCCTTACAGTTTCTGACTACATGGCCAGTATCAAGGGCAGTACCATTCAGCCCAGACTTTTTATGTTCCCATCTGTTGTAGAAAGCTTCCAGGTTTTCTATGAAAGCAGCTTTGATGTTGTCCTCTTTTAATACCCTTGTGATTTTAGTCCACAGATTTATCTCATTTGGGCATACCCAAAAACACTTCCCTGTTTTAACACTGCTTGTAGCTAGTTCTTGGATATCTGCACAAGGGGCGTGACACCAATTTCCACAAAAATGACAATTTACCCATGTGGAAGCCCATTTGTTTAACTGACCACAGACTACACACAGCTTCATAATGATTGGACAGCTTACCGTGCTGATTTATATTTAATGTTTGTGTTTATAAGGGCGCCTACAACCCCATCCGTTTACAGTCTGCTTTATTGTCCAACGAAATCGTTTGAAACCAGTCAAATGTTCGGACCAGTCAAGGGTTCAGACCAGTCAAGGGTTCGGACCAGTCAAGGGTTCGGACCAGTCGATCTGATCTGATGAGTGGGTCACTTATTTAAAACATACTGGTCAGTGATTTGAGCTAACACATGAAGGATCTACTGGAAATTATCTACCCGAGTAATATGTGATTTGATTGATACAAAAGTATAACTTGCGTGTTGAAGAAACCGGTGACTGCTGGCAACTCCTACAATGATGAACGGTATACCTCAACCCTTGTTTATCAATCGCTGTATCTAGCTTTTCTATTTTTTTCCGTCTCCAAGGAGGCCTGGTCACAGACCGGGCCGCGGGGGCGTTGACCCCCAGAACTCTCTCCAGGTAAACTCCAGGTAAACCACAATAAATGCTATATTATCACTATAGTTGACTGGTGGAAATTTTGGAGGAAGGACGCTTTTTCTGTAGTAATAATTGCTTCTCGTTGTGTATATTACGACCGCTGGTAACTACAGGTTATATGAAATTCACAGTATACGTCTGGCATTTCAAGAAAAAAGAAACTAATGAAAGTCACTCCACCCCACTAAGTACCATTATAATACTGGTTAGTTGCTACTACAACACTGTATTCTGCTCTACACTGGTATCACTAGATTATATGCGAGTACACTAGCAAGCCAGGAAGATTATTAAAAACAGCTGACCTGTGGTAAGTTTCTGGCGACTTCTGGCACCTGCCTCTATAGGCTTTTTCACTTCATTTACAAATTCACCTGTTTTCAAATGACACTTTAGCCTTTATCATCAATATACTAGGGAGCCACTGTAGTATACACTATACACTATGTATACTCAATGTTATCAGGGAGACTTTCTTTCCTCTGACACGAAAAGTTCAATTATTATTATTTTTTCCCACGGGACACAGGCCTATGATTCCCCTCTGGCAGTAAACTCTGCTAGGTAGTGCACACTAATTCTCCTTTTTTGACTCAGTATATAATGTTTTCCACCCAAGATTGGTTCCAGGCGCTAGAGGGATGTATCGTATAGGATTGATGACAAATTAACGTTCTAGCACGTAAGATTAGATTTTGATTAGATTTTGCCACCGAAGTGGCTTGTTTATTGTGCACCCCATATCATCCTGTGGACGGTGCGCGAGAGATATGAATACCAAAAAAGGGCCCTGGGAACTGGGCCCCAAAGGGTTAAAACAGGAAAATATGGTTTATATCTACATATCTATATTTCATTATCTGTTACAAGAAAATTAGGAAAATTTGTTAGTAATCGGTTCTTATTTTCATTAAAAAGATATCTTACGTCAATAGGTTAAAAATTGTCTGCTTGATTCCCAATAAGTGGAAAATTTAAGCACTAGTGTTCAAGAGAGTGACCATTGCCTGATCACAAAATTTTTCTTTTAGTTTGTCATCATCTGTGTGCTCCCAAACTCCCAGAAGTACTTGAAACCCAAAAGCCTAACCCTGGCCACACAACATCAGTCGTTGTTACATTGAAATTTTGCTCCATAAAATACTTATTACGTTCATGTTAATGGGGGTTATGATTTCCGGCTTCTAACGCATTCCTATAAAAACATTTTCATTTTTTACTTCTTCCTAATATTTTTCCTAATTAGACACAGTTATCCCAAAGTTATATTTACTTTCTCCTTCTGGATATTTTCTTGGCTAACTATCAACTTTTCATAAAGGGAGTACCAATGTTGAGGGGTCCATAGCAATTGTTCATAATTCCTTTGCCCCCTAATTTTTGAGTATCTATCCCTGGCTTCCCAATGAGCAGTTGTTGGAGTATTAAGGGTCAAGAGCCTTCAGTGATACATAGAATCAGTAAATGTGATAGAGTCAAGTCAGTGTCATGGGTTAGCTTTGGGCCCATTGGGATTGCAAACAATTATTTTGCAGTGTAGACGCCCATTTGTTAATTCTTATGCCAACAAAACAAATTTATTATCGTTTTTAAAACTGGGGAGGGGGGAAAACAAGAGAATGCACCCCTGCCAGAAGACCCCTGTTTAGACCATCAGGTATTAACTTGTGAAAACTTTTTTACTCCCCAAGCTAGGGGGTGAGAAATTTTTTTTCTTGAGCATTTTGCTCTAACAAGAGTTTTAAAGGGAAGGGATTACTAGCAATGGTTCTTGGGGGGGATTGTAGGTATGTGATTTTAAAATGAACACATCTTCCAGGGAAGGGGTGAAATGCCTTGTTGCCTACGTGATACAGTTCATGTAGGTTATAAAACTTATGCTTTGCACTTTTCCATCCTTTTAATTGTGGTATTTACCTCTAGCACTTGGTAAATTCACTTTTGCAGTGTCTGGTTCGTTTCCCAACATTCAAATACCGAGTACGTGTTAATTTCAACAATCCCACTGATACTAGAAATACAACTCCTTCCTCATTTTAAAGAACTTTTGTAGTTTGGGGGACAGCCAAGAATAACCCTGAGGCTTCATTTTGTTTAAACCCCAAAGGGTCGGAGAAAACTTTCTCTAGCTAATATAAAACATGGGAGCAGCATAATCAATTAAAGGACCAACATGGCTATGTACACATTTCAGATTCTCACTTTTGACCATAGTTGGGTTGAGCCAGTAAAGCTTTGAGAGCATTTAGCCTAGCTTTAATTTCTTGTTTAGTTGGGGGATAGTGGGATTTTTTTAAAAGGGTACATCACACCAAAGATATCTTAAGTTTTAACGTAGCTAATGTTTCACCCTGCAAATGATGGGGGGGGATGTCGTTTGCTTTTTTAAAATCTTAGTTTTAGGGGAAATATTATGAGGCCTAGTCGATTCAAATTGCTTGAATTTATTAAGAATGGTATTAATTTTCTTATCCTGTTGTATGGACATATATCATAGCATAGTTATAGCATATTTTTAGGTGAGGCAGGTTTAGAGATTTGGGAAGCTTTTAATCGAAATTAAAAATGGGACTAAACTCCCCTGCGGTGTCCCTAAAGCATTTTTTAGAATCACTTCTAAAGCCTTGGTAAAGGACAGAGGATACCTATTTCAGGATCCTTTTACCCCGCAGAGTATGCTCCCCACCAAATTCTTTTTTGGCTAATTCATGTATTTAACGGTTCTTTTTCGCAATAATCAAATGCAGATTTTAATCAAGAAAAGTGGTAAAACTGTAAGTGTGTGCATGAGGAAAAGGTGGAAATAATTCTGAACTTTACCTTTATAAACCCCTTTGAGGTGGGGGGAAAGTTGATCTCTGATTCTGTAACGTTTTTTAAAGCATCTTCTTTCAAAAGTTTTACAAAGACAATAGTTAAGGAGATCGGCCAAATGTATCGGGGTTTTGGGGTTGGGGATGGGCAAAATGAGATATTGTCCGGGAAAGTAGGAAGAACGCCCTCAATGTAATGGATTTACAGTCCCCAACAAAGGGTTATCAGGCACGGCCTTAGATTTTGGAATATCATAGTTATACCATCCTCTCCAGGACAGTTGATCGACCTTTGGGTTTAATGCATTAAAATTCATATCGGAAAAGAGGCAATCACTTCATAAATTTTTTGGGCCATAAAATTAATCAGTTTCAACATTTCTTCGAAGTACTCTCTAAATTTTTTCTAATAGAGGGAAAAGGCTTTATGCCTGGATGTTTTGGACCATCATTTTAAGGTCTTTGCTTTTTCAAGAGGAAGGGGATGAGCAACTTTGCCAGTTTTTTCCTGGTTATTTTATTTATACCTTTTCCAACCCCAAACCAAAGGGGTGGACTATTTAATCCACTAAAAACTTTCCCCTTTCCCTGTTGCTAAGTTTTTCCCTTTTCTTTTCCTTGCATTTGTTAGTGCAGCTTGGAACGTTTGAGCAGTCTGGGGTTCTACATTCAGGGATGTTTACCAATCCTCCTAGCTGCATTGTAGATTGCGCACTGTGGATCATTATGTTTTCTTTGGGTTTTTTATTGTTATTTTGTGGAGGGTTTTTGTTTCCTATTCTGCCCACTTGATCTGGAGAACATCTAAAATATGGTAATTAAATCATCTTTAAATTTTTTTGTGTGCCAAGGGGTCGTAATTCTTATACCATTCACCCAAGTGGTTAAATAAAGTTGTCTCTGTTCGGGTTTTTGAGAAAAAATTTTTCTCCTTCTGTATTTAGCCCCTTGAGCTGGAGTTGTGATAAAGATTGACAGTTGTTATTTTGGGAAAGTGATAGAAGAAGATCATCAACTATGACAGAGTCAGCATCGTAATGATATATTAAACCAAAGACACAATCTAGTACCCCAACCAATATGTGAGGGTCAGTGTCCCCACAATTCGAACATTATCTGCTATTTGCAATCTCAATTTTTAGTTCCATTGGTTTTTGTTATAACCCACCATATTCTTATGTCTGGTTTAAAACCCAAGAATGATGGTAGGTTCACTATTGATGCGATCGGGTAAAGCTCGGTCGAAGGGGTTTCCCTGGGGCAAAATTTAAAAATGTTTATGGAAAAATCGCCTGCATATACTTTGACACCATGATACTGCTGTTAACTCGACTCTGAAAGGGAAAGGGAGTGAATGTGGCAAGCTCTTCTGATCTCACAAACATTTGGGTTTGACCTTGGGTTTAAAAGTGCTACCCAGGCAAGTTTGGGGGGAGGGCCCCATTTTTAAATCTACTTTCCTGAAAAAAAGATGACATCAATATTCTTTTGCACTAATATGATTAAGTCAGGCAACCCCTTTCCTGAGGGAAGCAATGTTCCATAAAAAAGATTTGTAATGTATCCATTTAGTGATTTTACAATCTCTGTCATAAGTGGAAAACTATTATGCTTTGACTAAGTGTGCGATACTTAAAGAAAAAAGCATATTTTAGTCTTTATTTCGGACCTTTATTTTTAAGCTTTTTTGGGCATTTTGGCGCCAGTGAAAAGGCAATTTTAAAGGGCAAGTTATGGGCTTCTTTTCCAAATTGCGGGAACTAAAACGGAATTGCTGCACTTTTGACATCATCACCAGCTCAAGATCACATCCTGATTAAAATAATTTTTAAAACTTGTCAGGATCTTTTCAGATGTAAATTTTTTTTCTGGAAAGTTTTTTATAATTGAGGAAGGTCAGGCGAATCCAATTTCCCGGGAGGTGGCACTTCTGGGTTAGTGTTTTTCTTTAACCCCTATCCCCTTTAAAGGTACCAGGTTCATTAGTGTTCCTGTTTCATCTTCATTGCAGGTAGGCCCTATGCTCGATCATCCCCAAATTTCCGGGAGGTTCCCTGTGGGTGTCCGTTGACTGTTGTGTTGTGTGTTTGGGAGTGAAAAAAAATTTTTTTTCCCCATATTCAGGTGTACCTAAATGTAGGGGCGACAGTAGTTCCATATGTGCTAGCGGATGGCTAGTCCTCCACAGCTGGTGTTTGTGATGGCATTTTGGTATCACCAGAAACCTTTTCGTGATGGGGTTCTTGCACACTTTGCGAGGGTTTATCTCAGATCTGGCTGGGTAGACTGGAGGCCCCATCCTCTTACCCTTAAAGGACTGTTATCAGGTTTTTTCATCGAAGGTTTTTTGGGTTCTGACTGAGTCTTTGGGGGGAAACTGTAACCCCACTTCTTTACAGTTAATACACTTAAAATTTTTTTGGCTGTCAGGGCCTACGTATTCTCTAGTGGAATGTTTCCCCGCACATTACCCCAAACCCAAAAATGAGTATTCCCCAGTCTCGCAACAGGCCATGTGCTGGCCCTTTGTAACCCTACGTTTTGGGGGTAGGTAACCCTTTGATGTTTAGGAAACGTAAACCATGCACCCAGATATTCCCGGGGAAAGGGGGACAGGACCTACCAAAAGGCAATAATTTGGGATTTTTCCCTTTAAGTTTTTAGGGTGTGATATTCACTTAGAGTCAGATGGGAAAGGGTCCTGAGAGAGGTATCCAAAGAATGATACTGACCCATTTTTAAAGTGGTGAGTGTTGATGGGGGTCGGAAACAGCTTTATCCCCCTAAGGGTTTCTAAGTAACATTAATCAGCTCTTTTTTCTTTTCCACAAACACAAATTGTGTGTGTTTTTCCTAAATTGGATCCCTTGATTTGGATGTGTTTACACTTCTTAGCCTGCACACTTAGAGGCAGGGGGGTTGTCGGAAGTTAGTTAACACATTCTTCCTTTTAAGAAAGACTTCTTGCAGCCCCTGTGCAACAAGGAGTTTAGTATACATTGTGTACGAGTAAGTGGTCTGACATCGGGCCTTAGCCCCTTTTTACTTTTTTTCTTTTGTTTACTTTTAAAGGTCTGGAAGTATCTTCATTTCCATACCTGCAGAAAAAGGTTCCTCTATGACAGTTGCCATGTTTGCCGTGAATATTGGGGAAAACTCACAAACAAGAAATTTCCTCGTTTATCTTTTTCCCTTTTAGCTTTTGCAAAAGCAAAAATTCACTACAAAGTCGAAGTCCAAAATAGATCACAAGACACAAGGCTCAAATTCAAGAACCCTCCAACCCTATCAACCCAGACCACCCCCACTCAAACGACACACACCCCACCAAAAAAAAACACTCAGAACCTTTGTATGTGTGGTAATTTTTAATGTACATATAAGAAATTTAAAGGTGGTAAGGGGAGGGCTTTCACCTTTTCACAAATTCAAAGATGAAAAGAGAGAGAGAGGAGAGAGAGGGGGAGGGAGAGAGAGAACAAAGTAGGGAATTTGAGCATAAAATTAGAATTCTGAATACATCACATTAAAAAATGAGGTTCAAATTCAAAGTAACTTTCCACTTGAGTTATTCAGGCTACTGCCCCTAATGTACCTCACGAATAATAATATAGCAAATCACAATGAACGCTGAAGACAACCTTTACCCCAAACCCTAATTGTAAACAGTATTACAAAAAAAAAAAAAAAAATAGGAAAGTTACATTTACAAAGAGATAATACTCTGGTCGATTCCTTTGGGCCATCTGGGTAACTCACAGTTCTATGTTTCACATTTTGCAACATAATGTGCAGCTGTAAAAGATAACCGACCTTAACAAATTTACTTACCACGGTTAATTTTTATGAAAGTGTTTCCAAATACACCAAGGGGTTTCTTTACACTTTGAATACACTTTTTTTAGTAAATATGGGATGGTACACCGCTGGTCGTAAAAAACAACAACTTCTCAAGGTCACACATTGGGCCCCGCTTTGGAGTTACCGCGTTTTAATGTGTTTTTTATGGTCAGGCGTTTTCGCAGTCATTAAAATGGGGGTATCAGAAGTTAAACACTACAATCCATTGATAAAATTTTTAAAACAAATTTTCACAATGTATACTAAAGTTTAAAGATTGCAAATTGTTATATTTTAAAATTTTAACTAGGCGTAAAAAACCCACTGATGAATGGAAGGAACATAGATGTTTAAAAGGGGACTCTTGCTTAAAAACATTGAAAGGGAACCAAATTATCAAGAGAGAAAGTATTTATGAAACTGAACATTATGCAGGAGTAAGCTTGTTTTACAGTAAAAAAAAAAGCATAAGTTACACATCAATCACAGATAAACTGCAAATTTGAAATTTATGGGAAATTTACAGTAAAGTTTCAGTCTGAAAGGAAAATGTATAGAAAACACAACAATGAACTAGGACAAACAATTAATTGAACCCTATTTAATAGTTATTACACTGGCAGAGCAGGGGTTACATGATTTATCAAATGTAAGGAAAAATCACTACACTGAAGTACACTTACCTTTTTAAAATCTTAATAAGGGTTACAAATGCAATTAATGTTGGGGGAAAGCAGCACTTAACATTCTAGCCCGTATGACAGAGAATGTTCATGTGACAAGCCCTCACCACAAGCTTACTATGTTTATAAGTAAACCTCTGGGATGTCCCGCCAAAATGTGCACTCAATGCTCGTCAAATTGTTCTCAAGACTAAGGAAACAGGGTATCCGCAGCACTGAAAAAGTATACGAAAATGCTGGGCCCCAGGACCTTTATGCAGGCTGCCTTAGCTTTTTCTGGCAGCTTTTAGTGCTCCCCCCAAGCTTGCTGACTGTGCCACCCAAGCCGCGCCAACACCCGGACACCCGCTTGCAGCAGGCAGGCAGGCAGGCACACAGGGGACACTCGCAAAATGAGCGGGGTCGGCAAGAGGACACGGGCACTCAAGCCCATGTGGTCTGGCAAAAAAAAACCCCCTCTAGACCCAAGCAAATAGAGGCGAAGACTAGTTCCAAACGGGAAGGAGAAGGGACAAAGGGAAAAGGAAAATTTACCTCGCTGACACAGGCAATATGGGTGTAGTGGGCCCAGGTCGCAGTGCAATTTTCAAGGCATTTACTGGGCCCCCATCGTTCGGGGGTTACCAAACCCTGTACTATTGTTAAAATCCAAACCCGCAGCACTTAACACATCTAGCAGGTCTTTGGGAAAGACAGACAAATTTTTTACTACAAAGAACTATTCTCACAAACCGAAGGTACGGCCGGAACACTGTAGAACGTTCACAAAGGGATTTGGGACAGAACAGTTAGCCTTGGCCTTCACTGGCTGGTTGGACGTGTTTGGCCTGGATCAGCTAAACTCGCCCCTTTTCCCCTATGTAGATAAAGGGGACGAGTTAAGGATACGGGGAATTGGAAAATCGGGAAGGGGCATTCACCCATAGACACACGCAGTAGGGGTGGGAAATGGCTGGGGTCTTATAGTGCCATTTTCAAGGGCACCCCGCAGGCCGACTTCCTCACTCATTTTAAGCCCATGTAGGTATGTGGTAGCACAATGTCCTAAGTCAGCGTAATCCACTCATGCAAATAGTTACAAAAAAATCTGCAGCACTTGGGAACTCAGAAGTCATCCAGCGGGGGGCAGCAAAATAACCTCTACAAATGCCAGTCGTTGATAGGGCGAAAGGCTGAGTTTAAAAGGGGGAGAGTTTGGGGATAAGGAGAAAGCGAGGTAATGGCACGCACATTGCCTTTCTTCACATAGTCAATATGGGCGAAATCTCAGGAGGTGATGCAGTGCCTCGCTCAAGGTCAAGGTGAGGCAGACTTTTCAAGTTTCCACACACTGCAATACTCGTAGGATTTTACTCACTCCAACTTCAGAACTTCTAGCACATGTCTTGGGAAGTGAAAGACGAATTTTCATGTGTGGCACCTGGGTTACCAACTCCTAGAATGCACACTCGTGTTATTCCTAGGTTGGTAGAGCGTGAGTTTGGGCATTTTTAAGGCACGAGTAGCAGTGGACTAGCAAAAATTTGCCTCTACACTCTAGTTGATAGAGGCGAAAGGTGAGGTCAATGAAGGCAGAGGGGGAAGCAGGGCCTGTGAGGGGCCCTTTTCAAAAAGGAAAATTTTTCAGTGTTTGATAGGTTATCCTTTTCCAGCTCGAATAAAATTTAAAAAACACTGAAACTGTTTCCAAGTAGGAGTTTTAATGAACTTATCAGTCGGGAGAAATGGGTAGGCCTGTGAATTAGTAAGTCCAGATCCCCAGCACACGTCTACTCCCCTCGACCACTCAGCCGAGACAGAGTGATATAGGCAACTTACGTTACAGGTTTTATTAGACTTGTAATATACGAGGGAGGGGAGGGTATGATTGGAAAGTGTTGCTGGGGCAGGGAAGTCATGGGTGAAAACAGGGTATGGATGACAACAAATGTTTGCGTGTGTGTTGGATGAGTGATGCGTGAGTGAATAATGTATGGACCACGGGTGCTAGCACCTGTGGAGCTGGCCAGTTTTTTTTTTTTTGTGTGTCATGGACTATACACTAATCTATGTACATAGTAGTCTTAAGTTGTATTATGATGTTGTTATCTATGTACACAGCAGTCTTAAATCGTATTATTATGTTGTTATCTATGTACATAGCAGTCTTAAGTCATATTATCATATTCATATTCATATTCATATTCATATTCAAAGATCTAAACTTACTCCCAGTTCAGTACATCCACACTTACTACTGTGCAATCTATATCTACAGGGCCTTAAACTCTAATATCAGCCTTGACCTAAAACGCTTTCTTGATAGTTGTGACAGAACCCACAGGCATAACACCAGAAACAAACATCTCTACGACATTCCTCGTGTCCGACTAAACCTTTACAAAAATTCAATGTATGTCAAAGGCCCTAAAATCTGGAATACCCTACCTGAGAACTCTAGAACTGCAGACACATTCATCACCTTCAAAACTACCATTAGAAAACATTTATCTCCCTGATACACCCCCGTCAATTTAACTACACGAATACCACCTGGTGGTTCACACTTACACTCGCTCACTCATTTGACCATAACAGTCTTAAAATAATGATTCCTGTGATACTCCAATACTGAAACTATATACTGTGCCAAAACAAAAGCATTCACATTGCTAAACTCACAAACTAGTATTTAGTCACTTAGCCATAATACCAACTTACCTTATAATTTGTAATATTTTACAATTAAGAATAAAACTAAGTATGCCCGAAATGCCTAGCCATGCTAAGCGTTCTAGTGGTACACTGTGTAATCACAATTTTACTACATGTAAACCAAACAATAACCAAATTTCTGTAAACTCACCATTGTAATCCTTATAGAGAATAAACTTTGAAGAATAAACTTTGAATGTACATAGCAGTCTTAAGTCATATTATTATGTTGATTATCTATGTACATAGCAGTCTTAAGTCATATTATTATGTTGATATCTATGTACATAGCAGTCTTAAGTCATATTATTATGTTGTTATCTATGTACATAGCAGTCTTAAAATCATATTATTTTGTTGTTATTATTACACAGCAGTCTTAAGTCATATTATTATGTTGTTATCTATGTACATAGCAGTCTTAAGTCATATTATTATGTTGTTATCTATGTACATAGCAGTCTTAAGTCATATTATTATAAGAAGAACATAACATAAGAACGAAGGAACACTGCAGAAGGCCTACTGGCCCATGCGAGGCAGGTCCAAGTCTCCTACCGGCTTAAGCCAATGCACCCAACCTAGTCAGGTCAGGTCACATTGACTTAAGGGAGGAACACGGCAACCGACCTGGTAGCACAAGCTATCAGGTCTAACTCACACCCACCCACATCTACTCATGTATTTATCCAACCTATTTTTAAAGCTACACAACGTTCTGGCCTCTATACGGTACTTGGGAGTTTTTCCACTCATCCACAAAATCTATTACCAAACCAGTACTTTCCTATATCCTTCCCGAATCTGAATTTTTCCAACTTAAAACATTGCTGCGAGTCCTGTCTAGGCTAGATATTTTCAGCACACTATTTACATCCCCTTTATTTATTCCGGTCTTCCATTTATACCCTCAATCATACCCCCCCCTAATTCTACGTCTTTCTAGAGAGTGCGATCAGGGCCCTTAGTCAATCCTTATAGGGAAAGGTTTCTGATAATGGGATCAACTTTGTCACCTCTTTGTAAAATTTCCAGAGAATTTATATCCATTCTGTAATACGGTGACAAAACTGGCAGCATAATCTAAAGAGGCTAACCAAGGATGTAAAGATTTTGAAGAACAACCTGAGGACCCCTATTATTTATGCTTCTTGATATGAAGCCAAGGATTCTATTAGCTTTATTGCGAACACTTATGCACTGTTGTCTTGGTTTCAGATTACTGCTAACCAAAAACTCCTAAATCTTTTTCGCAATCCGTAATATTAAGATCTACATTATTTAGTTTATATGTGGCATGGTTATTGTCCTGTCCAACATTTAGAACTTTGCATTTGTCTATATTAAACTGCATCTGCCACTTCCCCGACCACTGCATCAGTCTATTAAAATCTTCCTGGAGTGCTTAATGTCCTCGTCAGAATAAAATTCGACGGCCTATTTTGGTGTCATCGGCAAACTTCCCGTTTGTCGCTCTTTATGCCCTCATCTATGTCGTTTATGTAGATTGTGAACAGCAGGGGGCCCAACTGACCCCTGTGGAACACCGCTCGTGACGCTTCCCCACTCTGATTTCTCCCCATTTATGCAAACTCTCTGCTGCCTATTTGTCAACCATCCCTTACCCAGGAAAAATTTTCTCCCTCCTATTCCATGTGCTTTAATTTTCCTCAATAGTCTCTGATGTGGGACCCTGTCAAAAGCTTACTGAAGCCCATATACACAATATCATATTCATTACCACGATCTACCTCCTCAAATACCTTAGTGAAAAAAGTTAATAAATTCGTAAGGCAGGAACGCCCTTTGTAAAACCATGCTGAGATTCGTTGATTAATTTATGCTTTTCAAGGTGGCTACGAACTGCTCGGCAATTATTGATTCCATAAATTTTCCCACTATGGAGGTTAGGCTTATTGGTCTATAGTTCGAAGCTAAGGACCTGTCACCTGTTTTGAAAATAGGTATCACATTTGCCATTTTCACTTATCTGGCACCTGCCGTTTGTAGTGATATGTTGAAAAGATTAGCCAAAGGTGTGCTAAGCTCCTCTTTACATTCCTTTAGAACCCTTGATACAGTTCATCGGGGGCCTGGGGATTTGTTAGGTTTTAATTTATCTATTTGCCTAAGGACCATGTCACTTGTGACCCTAATAGTGCACAGTTTATTATCGTCCTGTTCTACATAATTTATCATTACTGGAATATCGTGGTATCCTCCTGTGTAAAAACTGAGAGGAAGTATGTGTTAAAAAAATTCTACACATTTCCTTATCACTGTCAGTGAGCTGACCCGGGGGAAATTTTTGAGTGGGCCTATCTTGCCCCTGATCTTACTTCTGTATACCTAAAAAGAATCCTTTTGGGTTAGTCTCGATTCTCTTGCAACTTAACCCTCATAATCTCTTTTTGCTTTTCTAATTTCCCCTTTTTTATTTCTCTCTTTATGAATATATCGATTTCTCAATTGCCCCTCTCCTCTTTTGATTTGCCTATATATGCCTCTTTTGACCAATCAGATTTTTTAATCTATTGTTCATCCATTTAGGATCATTTTTGTTTGATCTGATTTCCCTTTTTGGGGAACATAATTTGACTGAGCAGCTAGAATTATGCCCTGGAAAGCATCATATCGGCAACCATCACCACCTACCTGACCCCTTTAAACAGGTCATTCCAGTTCAGCCCACCTAAGTAATTTTTCAGTCCCATGAAATCAGCCAAGCGAAATTCAGGGACGGAGACTTGATTGCCATTATTAGGGGAATTCCATGATATATTAAAACTGAGTGATTTGTGATCAACTTTCCCCCAAACTCATCATTAACCTCAGATTATTAATTAGTGTTTCCCTACTGGCAAGAACCAAATCAAGGAGGTTATTTCCCCTAGTTGGCTCTGTCACAAACTGTTTTAAAAAACAATCCTGGATCGTATCAAGAAAGTCACCTGACTCTAAATTTCCTGTCAAATTGCTCCAGTCAATCTGTCTATAGTTGAAATCTCCCATTAGCACAACATTTTCGTATGTAGATGCCTTACGAATTTCGTCCCATAGAAGTTTACTGCATTCCTTATCAAGATTTGGGGCCCTGTAAATCACACCCAAAATTAGTTTTTCTCGGCCCTCGAGAAGCTGTAACCAAACAGATTCAGTGGCTGACGCTTCTAATTTAATATCTTGTCTAACACAACAATTTAAATTGTCTCTGACATACATCGCTACTCCACCACCTTTCCTGTTGACCCTGTCAATGTACACAGCAGTCTTAAGTCATATTATTATATTGTTATCTATGTACATAGCAGTCTTAAGTCATATTATTATGTTGTTATCTATGTACATAGCAGTCTTAAGTCATATTATTATGTTGTTATCTATGTACATAGCAGTCTTAAGTCATATTATTATGTTGTTATCTATGTACATAGCAGTCTTAAGTCATATTATTATGTTGCTATCTACGTACATAGCAGTCTTAAGTCATATTATTATGTTTATGGAAAATTTTCTAGGGTGCTTATCTGTATGTACCCCAACATTATATACATACAAATAATTTTCATTGGGGGACAACCATATTGTTTTTCCGTAGTCCCCCCGTGTAGACTGTGAGAAAAACCCTTAACCACCTCTGGTCACTAAAGGTGGCCCCCTTTGACCTCACAATCTTATCCATATCTATCCCAGACCAGTATGGATTGGATAGCACCCACAAGTACGGTGCTACTAATTAATTGTGAACTGTATATATTATATTAGTTTAGCTGAATGAAGGGGGGGGGGGGTTAGAATACACATGGATACATCCATCAAGGAAAAACATTTGTACATAATCCCCCCACTTACCAGCTGTTCTCTGGGTGGTCACTTGATGTAGCTGGATCACTCATAACCTATCCAATTACAACATAACATAATGGCCAGCATGAGTCTGTTATAACTAGAAGGGTTACTTAACTGTGGATGTTGATACTCCTTATTTCCTCCTTCACCATCTCATTTCGATGTCCTGCTACACCGACACGGTTTCATTCCGGCAGGACGAGGTATCCGTCGGTTTGTCCCGGTTTAGAAGTCGTGATTCCATAAATCTCCATTATCCCGGTAGGAGAGTCACACGTTCACCGGAGCAGGCGCTCTATTTCACATCCCGCATTCTCTTAACTCAATGTTATTATCACTGATTAATTTACCATTCACAAGACGATTTAACGTCTCATAACTATTATACAAATTAGAGGTCACTCCATTAAGATCTAGAGGCCGATGAGCGAGGATTAACACAGGGGTATGTCCCTGGACACACACCCTGGTCGTGCACCTGCCACCCGGTCGAACATTATTCACTAATTTTACAACCCCTTTACAGTGGTCCCGTAAATCACGTTCCTCATTTCTTCACTGGGGGACAGTCACGACACTTCCTATTATGAATTGAGGCCTATATGATCCTTAGGCCCCCGTGAATCCCAGTTTCCTCCTTCCCGGTTTTCTCAGCCTCCTCCCCCACATTCAAAACAATCCGCCTCTCTCATGGCCGAGTCGCCCCAAACCCCCACACACCCGCGCATGCGCAAAGGGAACTCTTGGTTCTACTCTTTTTTCAAATACTTTTTTTGACCCATATAGACACATTAAACACCTATTAGGCACTATAGTTTCGGAAAATTAAAATATTTTCCACACTGCGGCTGGGCGGAGGTCGTTGCTAGACGACTTACAAAATGTGGAGTAAAATTTTTCCCCAAATCTTCACTGGCCACCTGGCTTGGGAACTCCAACATTGATATTTACATAATCACCCATTAATTCTTTCCACTGTTAACTCCTCAGGTAGGGCTCCATCCAAAGCACACTTAAGCCTCCAAGCTTCTGGTATTTAAAAATTTCCCTCTTACTGTAAGGTACGACACTAAGTCTATGCTCTCGGGGCTAATTTGTTGGGCATACTGGAATTATGAGACTTTACAATAACAAGTCCCCTCTCAGTATCCCAAGTCAGCCCAGCCATTACGGCATATAGGCACCAACTCCATGGCCATCCATATTTATTGAACCCTCAAATGGACTAAATAGTGTTCCATTCTCTCAGGGGCATAGCCTATGCTCCCTGGTTTAAATTTATTGGGCATACTGGAATTATGAGACTTTAACAATAACAAGTCTCTCTCAGTATCCCAAGTAAGCCCCAGCACATTACTGCATATAGGCACCAACTCCATGGCCATCCATATTTATTGAACCTCAAATGGACTAATTAGTGTTCCTTTCTCTCAGGGGCATAAGCCTATGCTCCCGGATTAATTTATTGGGCATACTGGAATTATGAGACTTTAACAATAACAAGTCTCTTCAGTATCCCAAAAGTCAGCCCCCAGCACATTATGCATATAGGCACCAACTCCATGGCCATCCATTTTTATTGAACCCTCAAAAGGACTAATTAGTGTTCCATTCTCTCAGGGGCATAAGCCTATGCTCCTGGTTTAAAATTTATTGGCTTTACTGGAATTATGAGATTTTTAAAATAACAAGTCTCTCTCAGTATCCCAAGTCAGCCCAGCACATTACTGCATATAGGCACCAACTTTATGGCCATCCATATTTATTGAACCCTCAAAATGGACTAATTAGTGTTCCATTCTCTCAGGGGCATAAGCCTATGCTCCCTGGATTTATTTATTGGGCATACTGGAATTAGAGACTTTAACAATAACAAGTCTCTCTCAGTATCCAAGTCAGCCCCAGCACATTACTGCTTTATAGGCCCCAAAACTCCATGGCCATCCATATTATTAAAACCCTCAAAATGGAACTAATTAGTGTTCCATTCTCTCAGGGGCAAAAGCCTATGCTCCCTGGATTAATTTATTGGGCATACTGGAATTATGAGACTTTTAACAATAACAAGTCTCTCTCAGTATCCCAAGTCACCCCCAGCACTTTAAACGGGCATATAGGCACCAACTCCATGGCCATCCATATTTATTGAACCTCAAAATGGACTAATTTAGTGTTCCATTCTCTCAGGGGCATAAGCCTATGCTCCCTGGATTAATTTATTGGGCATACTGGAATTATGAGACTTTAACAATAACAAGTCTCTCTCAGTACCCCAAGTCACCCCCAGCAAAATTACTGCATATAGGCACCAACTCCATGGCCATCCATATTTATTGAACCCTCAAAATGGACAAATTTAGTGTTCCATTCTCTCAGGGCATAAGCCTATGCTCCCTGGATTAATTTATTGGGCTACTGGAATTATGAGACTTTAACAATAAACAAGTCTCTCTCAGTATCCCAAGTCAGCCCCAGCACATTACTGCATATAGGCACCAACTCCATGGCCATCCATATTTATTGACCCCTCAAATGGACTAATTAGTGTTCCATTTCTCAGGGGCATATGCCTATGCTCCCTGGATTTAATTTATTGGGCATACTGGAATTATGAGACGTTAACAATAACAAGTCTCTCTCAGAGTCCCAAGTCAGTCCCAGCACCTTACTGCATTATTTCTTTAAACCCCCTTAAACATATCCTCATTAGTTCCTCTTCGGTTGACGTCACCCCCGGGGAAATGGTCACATAAGATTATTTACCCAATTACTTCGCTCAGTGGACCACCTGTGCACTTAAGATGTGCTTTTTATCGTCGCCTGAAGTAAGAACAATTTATTTTTTAATGTTTATTAATTATATCATTATAACCCAGTCAACAATTTTGGTGTCTTGTCAGTTCGCAGAGCTGGGCCCTTTAACTGTCCATACGCCATCCTATAATTAGTAGGTAATTCTGGGGGGCCCAAAGCTTCCAGGGAAGTCGCACCCAGTAATTTCCAATTCACATTTAACATCCTTCGGTATTGTTCCTTTTAAAGGAAATTTGGACTTTCCTCATTTTTATTAATCCCATGCTGTCCAGCTCCCCCAAATTAGACTGGTTCAACATCATTCTCGATAGAAAAATACATTACTGGGTTGACCTTTTATGGTAAAACCCTGACTGTATTAAATACTTCCCCTTTGTCATTATTTTTAGGCGGTGTTTGCCATATATTTCATGGCCCTTACCAGTGTTGAGGGAGTGACGCCGCATGGTTTTGGGTTTATGCCTTTATCCTGAATTTTTAATCCAACGCCGGCAAGGCTACCCCAGCTAGGCCAATTATTGCCCCTTAGCTGCAACCTTTTCTCCGTCACTGTAGTGTCAGGGTTATTAACTTATCTTATGGTCACTATTTTATAAAAATCCCTACAACCCTGCACAAAATGTAGGGGCTTTCCCTTGTTGCATTGATAGCAAATGTTCAATTTGGTATGACAATCCTTTAATTATATTGTCTAGACATTTATAAAAATTTTCAAGTTCTTTACCTCTCCATTTTTATCCCCCGAATTATAGGCATTACAATTTTTTGTGAAATGAGTACCCTGGCAGAAGAGGCAGTCCTTTTTTTTCCTTGCCTGACCTCTTATTAACGGGTTACCTTACCGAGGTACTTTTTCCTCTTACCTTGATGTGAGGACCACTATTACTGATTCCCAACTTGATATGTGCTATTTAATCTTAACTATATTTTACCACTGGGATTATTTTTCCCTTTTGAGACTTGACAGTGACAGATTTCAGATTGACAGAGGCAACTATGGAACTTGTGTTCATCAAGAACTGCAAAAACCCCTATCACGAGCCTTTTCCATCCCATGGGGAGGGAGCAGGACACGGGGTCGCCCCCGTTACTAAAAACAAAAAGACATAGCCCCCCTCCACAAAGGGGGGCAGTAAAGCAACAGCAAAAAACTACGACCAATAGAAATAAATCCCATATATAAAAATCTTTGAAAGGGTCC
>NW_026486426.1:0-23153 GCF_026875155.1 Cherax quadricarinatus | reverse complement strand
TCGGAACCCGTATCAAGTGGCGTGTTGCTGATGCTGTGTCTTTAAGGGTGACGTACTGATACCTATTAGTAAAAATAAGATTTGAAATAAGCAAGCACATGGCCTCTTATACCGTAATGATCAAGTTTGTGGATTGGGAAATGTCGTGGTCTACTGTGTCAAAAGCTTTTCTTGGGTCAATAAAAATTCCCTAGTGGATATTCCTTATTTTCCAATGCTGTGTAAAGCAGATCTAGCATTTTTATGATTGCATCATTAGTGCTTTTATTTTTCCTGAATCCAAATTGGCAGGGGTTGAGTATGTTTTGAGCCTTATAAATAAATTTACAGTCTCCTGTGCACGAGTTTCTCAAAGATTTTGGATAGCAATGGAAGTTTAGATTTTGGGTGCGGGAGCTGGAAGATTTTCCGGGACAGTGGTCAATTTTTAACAACTGTTCCTGGAATTGCTGGGATGTTGCATCTGGAGGTTTGCTTGTAGACTACCACAATGACTAGGTTTTGGTTCTCGACCTTTACTGCTAAAACTTCCACTACATCATTTGAGGCATTAAGCAGTTCTGTGCAAACAAGTGACTCTGCAATGTACAGGCCAACCCCCCCCCCCCCTTTTGCCTGTTCACTCTGTACATCTATATAGGTTGTAACCTGGGACCCCATTTTTCGTTGTCCAAATAAATCCTTTATGTGGGTCTCATGAAAGCTGCGAACATTGCCTTCGCCTCTGCAAGCAGTCCACGGATGAAAGGTATTTTGTTGTTTGTTGCGGGCTTTAGACCCTGTATATTTGCAAAGAAGAATGTTATCGGACTGGTGTATTGTTGGTACTGGGGGGGGGATTTTTTTTCCGGCATTGGGTATCTGTATCTGTTGGTTTGGAGTGGAGGCCATCGACTGTGGTTCCCACTCCAGGAATGACTGGATTTGGTGTACGATTTCTGCCATTTCCTGCCAGTTTTTTTTCCTTCCGGGCACAAAAAAAACCTCTCCCTCTTGAGTGGCTGGGGCTACCCAGGTTTCCCATGGCCTGGATGTTTTGTATCTTTTTGTTTCCCCCTTTTGATGGTATGCCTGGCAATTTAAGTTAAAGCACAGTCTTTCCTGTACTGAAAAAGGTACACAGTTCAGGGTGAAAAGGCTTACAGGAAGGGAGTTTGCATTTTCCTGTTGTCATATGGGCATGGCATTTCTAGGGTGGTCATAGTTGCATGTCCATCTGTTTTTCCAGATTTCCATGCCAGCAGATACCAGGTGCTAGTATGTGCACAGGCTTGGTTTTCCGTTTGCCTTGGGTTTCTGTGACTGTATTCCTTTTTGGTGCATGTTTCCCTGTCTTACTTCTATCCTCCTACACCAACAATGGAGCTCCCACCAGTTGTTTTGGTAATATATCCTCACTATGCTAGTGGAGTCCTCTTGTTTGCTATTTCCTGCAGTATTTCTAGTTTTTCAATATTGGTTTTATCTTATCTTTGACTACACTTTTTTCCCTACTATGGCCCCTGTCCCCTATGGGGTCATTTTTTATGTTTTCCTTTCCCCTGCATAAAAATTCCCGCTACCTGGAAAAAAATCCCCCAGCTTAAACCTTTACTGTCTCCCGGGAAACAGCATCTCCACCCTTTCACCTTACTGTCCCCCAGGACAGCACCCCCCAGCTTCACCATTACTGTCTCCCAGGACGGGCACTATCAGCCCCCACATTTACGGGACAAACAAAAGGATTATTTTTCCACCTTACATTTTTCTGACTACATGGCCAGTTTAAAGGGGCGGGTTACCATTCAGCCCAGACTTTTTTTTTCCCCATCGTTGTAGAAAGCTTCCGGGTTTTCTTTTGAATGCAGTTTTTTGTTGTTGTCCTCTTTTAATCCCCTTTTGTGATTTTGGGTCCACAGTTTTACTCATTTGGGCTCCCAAAAAACACTTCCCTGTTTTAAACTCCCTTTTTAGCTAGTTCTTGGATATTTTGCACGGGGGCATGACCCAAATTTTTCCACAAAAATGAAAATTTTAACCCATGTGGAAGCCCGTTTTTTTTGACTACCCGGATTTCACACCCATTTCATAATGTTTTTAAGGGTTTGTTTTTACTGAAAATTTGTAGCAACCTTTTGGGAATATTTTATTAATAACCCCCTTTAAAGGGAAGCTTAGCTATTTTGAAATTTCCCGTTTCTAATTTGTTTTTGTATATTGGACGAAGGAAAATTTTTAAATATCATCCCCAAATTTTGACTGGAGATTAATGTGTATCTTTCCCCAAAAACCTCTGTCTATACAGGGAAAATAACAACTGGCCAGAGTTTTTAAACAAAATAGCTTATCGAGGTTCCTGGAGCTGTTTTTTCCCTTTTTCCGCCTATATCTAAAGTTATCCCAGGAATGCAACCCAAAAAATTTTTTTCCTCCTATTTGGGGGTTTGTCACCCCAAATTTTTCCCCCCTTTTAAAGCACAAAAAAATTCCCCCCCCATTACAAAAACTTTTTTACCCAATTAAAAATTTAAAACAATGGCGACGGTCCATTTTTTAAAAATTTACACTTTTTTTAAAATTTAAAATACAGGGAAAATCTTTTTTTCCCTTTTGATTACCGTTTTTCAAAAAAATATCAGTATTTTCCACACTGGGGCCCGGGGGATTTTCGTTGCTAAACGACTAAAAATATTTCCTTTTTAGGAGACAATTCCACCCGGTTCTGGCTTGAGGGGCCCGGGTTTTTCCTAGTGGGTCTTACAAACGATTTTTTTTCCGGTTTCATTTGGGTTGCGTTATTTTCCATATATCTTGCCCCTTTCCCCCTCAAAAATTTTCATTTACGTTTGATTGAACACCAAATTTCCCAAAGGGGAAATCAATTTTTTAAAATTTCGAAAAACTTTCCGGGCCATGACCCCAACACTTCGATATTCCTGACAACACCTTGTGCATCGGGGTACAATGTAAAATTATTTTCCCCCAGAGGCCACAATGTTAAATTGTTTTAAAGTGTAAAATTAAACACTTGTAAACCTGGTTGAATTGGTTTTTCTTTTATTTGCCTCTGTCGCCCCAAAAAAAAGTGTTCCGTGTGTAAGAAGTTTTTCCCCTTTATGCCACACTTTAAACCCAATGATAATTTTTTTTTTTTTAACATTTTAAATTTATTAAAACAACACTGCTGCACATTGTAATCTTCATCACTTTCTTCCGGATTATCCCCTTTTGACGGGGGGCAGCCCCCCAAATTTCCCTTTCCCCACAAATTGGGGTGAAAAGGTGTTAATACATCTGCATCAGGGTATCACTATGAAAGGGAAAAGAGGCCTTTTATTTATACGATTCTCCCCCCTCCACTAACCGGGCGGGAAAAAAATTTTCCAAAAAATTTAAATTCCCTTTCCGGTTTTTTAGTACTTTACGGGAAAACCTTTTCCCACTGTCCCCTATCAGTCTTTATAAGCCCCCCCTGCCAAAGGGGGGGCTCTAGGAGTAATAAATTTTCCCAGGTACACCCCTTTGGGGTTTAACAGAGTTTTGAACATCTTTTACTATTTTTTTAATTTTTAAAGTTTTTGAGCACCCTTACAAAATTTTTGGCATTACCCCAAAAATCATAAATCTGGGCCCGGACTCCAGCTGAAAATTTTCGAAACGCTGTAAAAAACTGTTCGCAGACAAGACCTTTTCCACTTCTAAATGAACTGCCCTAGTAGAAAGCACGGGGTTAAAAAACCCAAACATACATTTTCAGGGGAACCCATTTTAAAGTACCTGTTAAAATTATTGGCCCAATTTTAGTCTCACCTGTTACAAAAATTTTTCACAAATTGTACCGCCCCTTTTTGGCAATGGGGGGTTTTTGGGACATATAGGATCTGGCATCCAACGGGGGGACAATTACACAAGTTTTAATCACCCTTTTTACACTTTGCAGTCCTTGGGGGAATCCAGAAAGTTTCCCTAATAAAATTTAAAAGGTATCTTGTACCCCACCTTTCATTTTCATTTTTTTTGGGCATTTAGAACCCAAACAAAAAATTTTTTAGATGATGAGTTTTGGGCCCGTAAGAAAGGGGGGGTTTAGCATAATCCCCAATTCAGCATTTTGTAAAACCTTTCCCCTGCAACCCAATTAATTGTTTTTTCCCAAATACAGCCCCAAATTTTTTTTATTAAAGAAACCTTTCACAATTTTTCTTTCCATCCCTCAATTTAATCTCTTTTCCCCTAGATTTTTTTTCCTGTTTCCCTCCTTTTTTCCCAAATTCAAAAGGATTGAAAACTTAAATGAAATATTTTTCTTGTTTATAAATTCCCAAAAACCAACTTTGTTACATTTACAGTTTTTGGGGAAAGAAGAATACTTTTTATATCAAAAGGATAAAAAAGGACAAACATTGGGGGCGGTTTGGGCATAGTAATTTCAACAGGAGCAATTTTTCGCCTTTTGTACAGGCCAATTGCTTTATTACCAAACCCCTCATTTCCTTTTTAAAACCCTGTTTAAACATTTACAAATTTAGCTTTAAAGGTAAACCTCGAGAAAAAATCACTGGGAATTTTTTACCAGGTATATGATTTTAAAAGTTAACATATGCAAACCCCAAAATAATTTACTTCCCCTTGCATTGATAAATTTTTAGCGGGCTGTTTTTTTACTTTTCCAATTTTACTGTTTTTTCCCCTTGAGAATCCCTTTTTAAGGATACCCCATCAGACCAAAATTTCAGTGTTTTCTAATAAATTTTCCCCCCTGCAACTTATTTCTTTTATAATTAGCTAATTTTACACCACATAAAGGGCCCGTTAATTTCCCAAAAAAGCAAGGGGACGTGATTTAATTGGAGACCCCTTTAGGGTTGGGCATAAAAAAGAGAAATAAAACTATTACATTTGGGGGTTTAAACAACTCTTCCCTAAGCCAATTTTGAAGCAAACACAAAAAAGTGGATTTCATTTTTTCCCCTTTGGGGTTGGCCACCTTTGGGGTGGGAAATCCACATTGGGAAATTTTTCTAATCACCAATTAATTAAACACACCTGTTAATGAAATTTCCCCAGGTTTGAATTTCCCTCCCCAAACAATTTAAGTTTTTCCCGGCTTCCTGAATTAAAAATTTCCCTCTTAAAAGTTAAAGGGGGGCACTAAACCCATTTGGGTCAAAACTTTTTGGGGCTTCAGCAAGCAAAACCTCTTAGTTATTTATTGGGGATTACTGTTTTTTAATTTGGTTTTTAAAAATTTAAAAAACTCTCTCAGTAAACTCAATTTAAACCCAATACATTACTACATTTTGGCACTTTCATTCCGGGTAATTACTTATTTTGGGCCTTCAGTTTTGGGGGAATTACTTTTTCCATTCTCTAGAGGCATATTTGCACTTTGCCCTTAAATTTTAAAATTTGCCTCTCCCCTTAATTCATTAAAAGTTCCTCTTCGTTGACTTTTCACCCAAAATTTTCCAGATAAAATTGTTTTGGGTCATTACCTTATCAATGGCTTTTTCCCTACGTTCCCGGGGTGCAAATTTTTCCGTCGCCCTTTAAGTAGGGAAAAGAACGAAGTAGCCCCCAAATAATTTCCCCTCCCAAAGCCAAAAGGGTTTTTAGAGGGCTTAAGTGGGGCACTAGGAATTTTCAGGCCTAAGAAGCGGGAAAAATCCCGGTCAGCCCAAATTGGGAAAAACCCCCTTTAGGAAAGCTTTACTTATGTCCAAACCCTAAAGGCATAGGTTCACCGAAAATTTTTAAAAAAGATATTGCCTAAATTTTTTCCCTCAACGACGGCCTTCCCCCCCCCCCCGTCATTTTTAAAATAGGAAAAATTTTTGTTATCCGGCACACAATTAAACACAATCCTCAAAGGAGTGGTCCTTTTTGGAAACCTTTCTTCACTCCGTGATTTTGGCAAATAGTGACCATAAATTTTGGGTTGCTAGGATTTTCCTCTTCTATAAATTTAATTTAAATTTAATGTCAGCAATTATATCATTATTGGGGTTAACAATTTTGGTGTCTTACTCCGTTTGGGGGAGCTGACCCTTTTAAATGTCCATTTTTCCATTCTGTAATTAGTGGGCAAATTCCTTTGGTTTGGGTTTAAATTTCCCACGAAAAATCGCACCCAGTATTGTCCAATTCAAATTTTACATCTTAAACGGTTTTTTGGGTCCGGGGTAAAAGAATCGTTTGGACTTTCTTCATTTACTTTAATTTCCCAAAGCTGGGCTAATTCCCACAATTTTTCACTGGGCCCCAAAACCCCCCTCTATGGAAGAATTTTTACTGGGGTTCGAATTTTATAGTAAGAAAAAAACACAGTTATGGGTTTTTTGTATTTTAAGTCAAGAATTAATTTTTACGAGGAACCCACCATACATTACAGGCCCCTGCAGTCTTTAAAGGGTTACACCCCATTTCTTTAACCCTACCCTTTACAAAGGGGGCCCTAATAGTCACACCTATCAAAATTTTATTGGGCCTACAGAAAACATTTTACTTAAAAAAGGTCTAAAAATTTTCATTATTTTGAGAGGGCTTTCTTTTAGCTTTACTAAAACCCCACGTAGATATTTTTTTTCTGGAAGTCTATCTAAATTACTGCAAATTTAAAAATTTTTTTCTCATTTCCCAACCCCCGGGCAGTTTCATTTAAAAAGGTCATCAATTTTAGCTCTTTTATTGAGAGAAAACCGATAATTTTAAAGTTGTGGGGGTCCCCCCATCCTTTTACTTTCAAAACCCTCAAAAAATTTTTTGAAATCCCTTGGGACCCCAAATTAAAAGCATTTAAAAATTTTTGAAGGGGCCTTTTTTTAAGACCCGTAATTCCCGGGAAACCTTTTTCACCCCAAAACCACCCTTTTTAAAACATTACCCCAATTTTAACATTACCACCGGTTTTCAAGCCCTTTTAAAATTTCAAAAATTTTAGTTTTCCCAGGGGGGCATAGGGATTCTTCCCACCCAAAAAAAAATTTGGGATTTCCCTCTTTTTTTGTGATTACCCCAAAACCCAAATCGCAAGCCCTCAATCCCCAACACCCCCCATGAAAGTTCTTCAACCCCCGAAAAAGAACCCTTAAAACCCCCCAAACCCCTCCCCCGACTGGTTTTTTAAACTGGGGACCAGGGGGACCCACCAAAAACCCCGGGAAACCCCCCAACCCCAACCGCCACCCAAAAGCCCCCCCCAGGGCCCCCCAACCAATTTCCAAAAGGGAAAAAAAACCCCCCCCAAAATTTTTCCCCGTAAAAAAACCGGCCCCCAAAACCCGGGGAATTTTCCAAATTTTTTAAAAAGTTGGTTTGGGGTTTGGGCCAAAATGCCCTTTAATTTTTTGATTAGCCCTTTTTTCTCCAAGACCAAAATAATCCCTTGGAAAAAATTTTTTAGAAACATTTTTAAGTTTTTTTCAGTTAAATTTTTCTTAATAATCAATAAAATCTGACCTTTCAATTACTATATTTTTCTTTTAAATTTAAAAAAGTTTAATTTAAAAAACTTTAAATTGTGTTAAAAAACCCCCTAATTTTAACCCCCAATTTTTTCAAATAAAATTTCATTCCAAATTTTTCTTAAATTTTTAAATTTTAAAAAGGACCCCTTCAAAAAGCAACTCTCCTTGAAGGTTTTTTTATTAACTTGGGAAACTTTAGGGGGTATTTAATTTTTCTTACCTTTTTGAGGAAAATTAAATTTTGTTCCAGGGGGTTTCCCCCTTTTAAACAATGCAAATCTTTTTAAAAAAATTTTTTAAAAAATTTTTAAATTTTTTTCCGGAAATTTAATACCCCAGGTTTAAAATTGGGTTTTCCAAAAAGTTTTTGGCAAAGACAATTAATTTTTGGAGACCAGTCCTTTTTCCTCCGGGCCAAAAAACCTTAAATTGGGTTTGTAACATTCGGGGGTTTTCGTAATTTTTTGACCTACACCCCAATTTTCCCCGGTTTCCCTTCGTTCCAAAAAAATACAAATTTTTGGGTGGGGCCCCTTTTTCCCCCGGAAAACCCCTTTTAAAGGGGAAAATAGATTTTAAATTCCTGTTTTAAACCAACCATTTTTTTATTCCAAAGGGTGGGCCTTTTACAAGAATCTTTTCTTCTAATTCATAATACTGATTAATCATAAGATCTACTTCAGTCTCATCTACACAGTTTTACTAACAAATCTCCTTCATATTTGTTGTAATATAATTTGTATGAATCATATCTATTATCTAAAGCATCTAAATACAATTTTAAATCATCAGTATTCACAGTTTCTTGATTCATTAATTCCAAACATTTATTGTATGCTTTTGTTACATGCCCTTTTCTTTGCTCTATATTCCATGTTTGTCTTCTACATTAATTTCCTCATTTTCAGCCATGATGCAATGTATTAAATTCAACTTAATAACACTGATTATGTACTAAATTATGCACTTTATAAAGGTAAATAGTACAACTTACCTTTAAATAAATTCTAGCTACTTGAGCTTAGCAATTACATGTATAATATAAATTTTTAAAATGTACATTAATACAAACTTGGCTCATCAAAATTAATATTATACAAATTAATAAATCCTTGCCAGAATTTGGCATAGCAAAATTAATATTATACACATTAATATTAGTTACACTTGGCTTATCAATTACACATACACTGATATAAATCTTGGCCAGAATTATCTTATCAAATTAATATTATACAAATACATTAATATAAATCCTAGCCACTTTGGCTTTGCAAAATTAATATACACATTAATATAATTAGCTACACTAGGCTTATCAATTACACATACACTTATACACATTAATACAATCTTTAGCCACACTTGACTTATCCAAATTAATATTGTAATAATTATAATCCACTACACATTAAGTAAATTTGTGAATTTAACATCCACCTCTTTCTGTCATTTCACATATAATTATTAAGTAATTAGCTAATTAATGACTTCATTAATTACCTCCAGTTCAAGAATGACCAAAGGCAAAATTAAATGTGGAAAATTGCATTTATCTGAATGTAACTAATTATGTACATAACAGTAAATGATAACAAAGATAATTATTATTTATCAATGTTACATAGACAAGTAGGAATTTGGGACACCTAGGTCGCAAAAATGTCCCCTTCGATACCTACCACTGTCATAACCACAAGTTGCTCTGGACCTATTAATTAATGAAATATACATACACCAGGAATACTGGTAAATATATAAATTTGTGGACTGTATATTAAAAATGATTATATATAAATTCACATATACATAACAGAAGAAAAATATATCTTAATATCACTCACCATTTGACTGGATATTAAGTTGTATCATACTCAGAAAAACCTCGCTAACTAAATTTACGAAACACTGGCCAGAATTATACACAAATCTACAGAGCTTATCTGATGTTCATGGAGCTGTCTTGTCCAGTCGTCTGATATCTCAAGTTATGCAGGAATGCACAATCCAACAATTTCGCCTCCTATTTGAGAGGTGTCAATCCAATTTTAACCTCTAGAGCACGAAAAAATTCTTCTCATTATATTAACATTGTATCCAATTCAAAACCCAAGATGGCGAGTCTCGTCTGCCCAGACGCAGGGTTTCCGTTTTTCTATGACATAAATATTATTAAATACAGTATGGCCATATATTTATATATAAATACTGAATTTCTGGAAAATATATACAGTATTTTCCACAAGCCCCTTACCAGCGTCAAGCAACCTCCCTCCAGGGGGCACTAGGGTCATAGAGCTGGGACACCTTCAATAATTTAGTTTAATCAGAAGGAAGCGCTAATCTGGTAGGTGTTACGTAAGAGCCCCGGGTATGTAATCCATGGAGATTATTACGTTCATGGTGACGGAACCCTAAACCCATAAGGGAAACAAGGCAAAAAACAAAATCCATATTAAATTTGGGGAAGCACTAAATCCACACAGATCATTCAGCACATGGAATTTAAATTAGTTTGACCAAAGGAGATAAGTAAAAGTTATTTCATACACTAAACCCATGTGAGTCTTACAGTGCTCCGGGTATGAGTCAGTGGAGGGGTTTATTTGAAAATTTGAATGGGTACATTATTACAATCAAAACTAAGCGGTAAACCCACAAGGACCATACGGCGCTCAATAATCGATACACTAGGCTAATTTCCATTAAAAAATTAAGTCTGCATTAAAAGTGGGGCGCTGAGCAAGTCAAGTGCGTTGGTTCCTGTAGATGACGAAGGTGTATCCTATGTGCCTGCTGATGCGGGACAATCTACAGCAACATCCGTGTTCCTGAACTTTTCGATCTGTTGTTGCTGGAACCAGAGGTTAAGAGACTGGATCTATTTCCCAGTTCAATCAGGCTGTGATGCATGCGTGAACCGGAGGGCCGCCAACAGCAACAGCCTGGTCGACCAGGCAATCAACAGGGAGACCTGGCCCAGGCCACACGAGTAGTAAATCTTCTGAAACTGGTCACAAGTATTGACATAAGGTGGCCAAATGTTCGTAAAAATGATTATGGGAAACAGAATTATAGTAGTTTCTTAAATACTGTATTTAATAAATTTCTCAAACTTTTAAATTGACTATTGAAGTATATGGATGTCATGTCAAATTCTTCGAAAAACAAAATCCCTCAGAATACTATATAATTACACATGCATAAAATAAAAAAAAAAACTTCGTAAAACATTAGATGATATTTTCAATAAATTCTTTAAATGAGTTTTGTTTTACTTGGTAGAAACCTTATTAGTATTTAACAAAATGCTTTAAAATGGATTTAATGAACAGTAGTAAAAAATATAAATGTACTTAACAGATAAATGTAAATAATATATCAATAGCATGGACAAGTGATGAGGCGTGTGAAACAGCTGGGTAGCTTTTTGGTGAGATGTTTCTGCCAATCTAAAGCTTGCTACACGGGCGAAATATCTCATCAAAAAAGATATCCAAGTGTTACACATGTGTGATATTTGACACACCACCATCATGGAATTTGGTACAAAGAATATAACATATATGAGGGTAAATGTCATACGTTGGCCATGAAACAGAATTTCTTATTCCAGCCAGTGTTTAATCACAGCAAAAACTTAACAGAAGTAAATACTAATACGTTTTGTTTCTCAATACGTTGGATTAATTTGTAGTGAATTAAAAATTCTCTTTCATGTTCACTGGCCCACCACGATGAGGTCTACGACAAGGGGCCAGGCCAGGCCAGGCCAGGCCAGGCCAGGGTTACTCGTCCAAAGGCGCAAGTCTTTGTTCATGGAACGCTGAACCATGATGGCTCTGGTGCCCTGGTGGTTAACACTCTCGCTTCACACGGCGAGGGCCTGGGTTCGATTCCCAGCCAGAGTAGAAACAGTGGGCGTGTTTCTTTCCACCTTGTAGTCTTGTTCCCCATCAGTAAAATGGGTCCCTTTGGGTGTTAGTCGACTGGTGGTGGGTCGCACCCTGGGACACTGACCTAATTTGCCCGAAATGCGGAGTGTGAAAATTTGTGTGGACTGCCTCCAAGTGAGTCGCCTACCCTGGCAAACTCTGTTGACACCGAGCTCTGAGGTGGGTACCTCAGCCTCACAAGTGGCTTATAAAAACAGATTTTCACAAATGTTTGGGTATTGCAAGAAATTTGCCTGCATGCAGTATAAAGGACTAACTTACTTGGTGTTGCAGCATATATCCTGATCTTCAACTTCCTAAGCCTAGCTTTAGCCCCTTTGGACTTCCCCTTGGGAACCACGTGCAACCAGGAGCATTAATTCCTGCATATTCAATCTTTAAATTAGTGTCCTTCCTGCACCTCAGAAATTCCTATATCCAAGAGGGTATGTATCCCCTAGTAAACTAATCCCAGACTCAGACATAGTCTGATGGCTCTGAGATGCTGGTACTTTACTGGGCATGCTCTCTCTCTGTAGCACGCGAGCCCACAGTAACTCAACCCACAATCTCCTAAGATACTGGCCAGATCCTACGGGAAAAGTGAAAAATCTCGTCTTACTGTATGGGCTGATGGAGGAGATCATCTACGGTACATCGAGGTGCCTCTACCAGATTTCCCCAGGTCTCAGATGTGAAGACACGTGGGGGCGCCCCTGCTGTTCTTTGGCACGTCTTGTCCAGTCGGTGTCTATCGTAAGAAGGACGCTATTCTGCTTTGTGACCTGCGCCCCGCCATCCAAGCCAGGGCTGCCAGTTCTCCCTAGCTAACTTATCCTAGTTTTTTGCCTACATTATCGGCCTATACTACCTATGTTAAGGTCTTAGGTCTACTCTATCATTATCTACAGATGCCTTAGAAAAACCTAATATTAGTGTACTACAGTAAACTACTTACTCCTTCCCTGAAGAGTAAATCTATAAATTAAATAAGCTTACCAACCGCCAACCAGGGAAATCCCGTGTTTGGGAGGGTTTAAGGGCCGCTCGGCCTCAGACGACCAGACGCCCATGCTGGATCCGAGCTGTGGAAGTATTTGGACCAAATAAATTTCCACATCCTCCCCCCGGGCGAAGGTAGGCGCTAAGTCTAGATCAAGTCTGCCTCCCGCAGGCCCCCCCAGTGGGCCGTGGACTCGACCCGCCGTTCGACGGGTCGTCCGGCCGCTCGCTCACTCAACCTCTGGTCTGATTTCTCATGTCCCGGCCCCACCGTGTGGACCTCGAGAGACAAAAGCCTGTTGATGGGTCTTATTGTCTCGACACCTTTCATTCTCACTTTCACAATTTCTCAACTGCCATCCCTTGTCTGGGTGGGTTGACACTACCGGGCCCAAAAGAGGCCGTATGCCCTCGGCGCCTCGGATTTCTACCAGCACCAGGTCCCCTTCACTTAGCATCATCTTATTCGCCTCGGGGGTCGGCACCATAAAAATGTTCCCACAAGGTTGTCAAGTAATCCCTGCGCCACACCTGGTTCCATTTGTCCAGGAATGTTCACCAGTCTTTTTTGTGACTCCTTGCATTCTTCATGATGGGGGGACCATCTGGCCCATAATAATCCAGCTCCTTGGAAGACTGACTTAAAATTGCGGGGAAGGTCTCAATCCTTCTTCCAAACAGCATGTGATTGGGGTGAGGGCTTCTTGCTCGTCAATCCCATTTTGTACGTAGGTCAGAGGCCTGTTATTAACTCTTGCCTCTATCTCAACTAACACTGTCCTCAGTTCATCACAGCTCACCCTCCTGCCGTGCAAGACCTTCCGAATGCACCTTTTGACTGTGCCACCATGCGTTCATAGAATCCCCCTTGCCAGGGTGCCCTGGGAGCTATGAACCTCCACTCGCACTCATTCTCTTCAGGTGTTCTCGTACTTCTCCGTTGTCCCTAAGATTCCTGAAAAACTTTATCGGCCGCCCTAAAGCTTGTGCCACTGTCCGAGATAATCAATCGCGGGCACGAGAATCTGGCAGTAAACCCCTGAACAACTTCACGAAAGTCTCTGTTGTCAAAACTTCTGCCAACTCCAAATGCACCGCTCGAGTAGTGGCACAAGTAAACAGGCAGACATATACTTTCTGAGGGCCCTCCTTAATGTCTCCTGGGTTCTTCAATTTTGATGCCCAGTATAGTCTATTCTACAGTCTCAAAGGGCCTTCACTATGTACCCGCTCTGAGGTAGCGGTGGTGGACCTGGGTATGGTTAGGGTCCTCCCATCGTACCGCCGGCGGGACCGTGCAACTCTTTTAGCCCTTTTGACGGCAGCTCGACCCTTCAGTACCCAGTAATTCTGACGTAGGCGGGTGAGGGTACTCCAAACCCCCCATGTAAGGTCCTCTGATGGGCATCTTGTATCAATAGCTCGGGTCGCCCATCCCCTTTCCCCAGTAGCATGGGATGTTTGGCCCATAGCTTAGTTTCAGAGTTTGTATCTTCCCCTGCACTTATTAGCCCCCAGGATCTAGGAACAATCCCAATGAGTGAACCAATTTGCTGTTCCCTGAGTCTCATCGTTGGACAGCGTCCTGACGCCAAAACCCTGCTGCCGGGTCGCAAGTAACTTCCAGCACTCCTGGAACCTCCCCTTTTGGTACTGCCTTTCCAATATTCTCTGGGACCCACTAGAGCCCAACTGTCGACCTTGGCTTACCTTGTCAGCAGCTTCCTCACGAATCGAAATACCATTTCTGTGACTCCTATAAGTTTTCCACGAGGAGTAGCGCCTGGGGTCAAATAATTCAGTGTCGTGTTCCCCCGCAAAATGTACTATGCTGCTGATTGTCTCCACGAATTTCTGCTCCGGCCAGCAATCCCTTGCCGGTAACCAGTCTGGGCCTTTGAAACCAAGCTCGCTTTTACTCAACTTTCTTGTGTCACCCCTCGGCTTATCAGGTCGGCTGGGTTTTGATCTGTAGGCACATACAGAATTGTTGACGTGACTGTAGTTCCCGTATCTCCTTTACCCGATTCCTGACATAGGGGAGCTTAGACCTGTCATTCTGGACCCACTGTAAGGCCACCTCCGAGTCTGTCCATACATAGGTTTTGTGTCACCCTCAGATTACTTTAACACCTCCTCTACGTACTTACCAGTCTTGCTCCCAACAACATCGCCGTGAGCTCTAGTTTGGGGATCGAGCAATCCTTCAGGGGTGTCACCCGCGCACGACTGGTGACCAGATTGACTTGGTCCCCGGCCACCAAATACGCTACTGCCCCATAGGCCCTGGAGGAGGCATACAGAAGACGTGCAAGTCATAATACCGCCCGGTGCACCCGATGGACCTGGGGGATGTGAACTCGTGCAATTCCGCTAGGTCTTTGTTAACCAATCCCACTCCTGGCAAAATGTTTCTGGCAGTGGGGTCGTCCCAACCTAGGTTAGCTCCCAGGTCTGTTGCCCAGCATCCTCCCCGAATGGTGATGGGGTCAACAAACCCAAAGGATCGAAGGCAGTCTGCACTTTGCTCAGCAAAGACCTCCTTTTCAGTTTCCCCTTTCCCCATCAGGCTTCCTCTTTAGCCTAAGTCGTCTTCCTTGATTTCCCACTCCAGTCCCAACACCGATGTTACCTCGGGCACTGAGTTAGCCATATAGTCACGTTCCACCGTGCCCCGCAACGTTGGATTGTTTGTCACCCATTCTCTAAAATGGCATGTTAGCCGAGAGCATCTCCTGTTTAAGACTCTGGGAAAATGTCCATCAACAGCCTTTCATCTGAGGTGGTACCCTGCATGTTGTCTACATAAAAAAAGGGTCTTCAGTAATTCTTAAGCGGGCTGTTACAGTTCACAAGGTGGTAGTCTATGGTAGCCTGTAATAGGAAGGGTTTGAACTGTGGCACCAAACAACCTGCCCTGAATCTATAGGTATCATACCCTTGCTTGGGCATCTCCCTGTTACCCAAAACCACAAGAATTCTTGTGTAGTCCCTGTCTGTGGCTGCAACCCAATACGTAGGAAGGCTTTGCTAATGTCTGCCGCATAGGTGTACTGTTGGGTTTCCTGAATCCTCAACAACACATCTGCTAATTTCTGCGTCGGGAGGGCCCTGCGAGCAGACAGTCGTTCAACGATGGCTCTCGGGGACTCGCCTCGAGCTGCAGTTGAAGACTACTCTGATGGGAGTGGTTACCAACTCCTTGGTGACTGCCATGTGGGGAAAGATAATGGGTGTTTTTCCCCAGGGTTGGCATTGGGCACTTTCCTCGATGAACCCAAGGCCAGTGTTCCTTAATAATATCATCATATTTCCCACCAGACCCTTCTTGGTCGGGCTGTTCACCAATGAATTCAACTGACCACGTGCCCTCTTGAAATTAGTGTGGCAGCGTTGGGTGGCCCGGTTTCCATGGGAGTCGCACCCAATACTGTCCGTCCCTGAATGAAACAGGGGTTCAAGTAACACGATATGTCTCTTCGTGTTCGGGGGCGGGGGTCACCTTTAATACCTACTAAAATCCAGGCCCCATAGTTTAGGACCGGCTCACTGTCAATATGCCAATTTGGGCCCTCTGACAGGCCTTCGTGCACACCAATCCGCATCACAGTACAGCCTGTCGCTGTAATCCCAGACCCCTCCTTTCCCGGGGTCGCAGGGAAGTGAGCTGGTATTCTGCCTCCTACGATGTACCCCGCTGGAGTCCTGTACAGGCCCACACCTTCCTTGATAACCCTTCTCGTAGACACGAACTCGTCTAGGTAATCCCCTCCTACCAAGATGCCTACATTACTAACATTGTCTGGAGTTTACCTGGAGTTTACCTGGAGAGAGTTTCGGGGGTCAACGCCCCCGCGGCCCGGTCTGTGACCAGGCCTCCTGGTGGATCAGCGCCTGATCAACCAGGCTGTTGCTGCTGGCTGCACGCAAACCAACGTACGAGCCACAGCCCGGCTGATCAGGAACTGACTTTAGGTGCTTGTCCAGTGCCAGCTTGAAGACTGCCAGGGGTCTGTTGGTAATCCCCCTTATGTGTGCTGGGAGGCAGTTGAACAGTCTCGGTCCCCTGACACTTATTGTATGGTCCTTAACGTGCTAGTGACACCCCTGCTTTTAAATTGGGGGAAGGTGCATCGTCTGCCAAGTCCCTTTTGCTTTCGTAGTTTAGTGATTTTCGTGTGCAAGTTTGGTACTAGTCCCTCTAGGATTTTCCAGGTGTATATAATCATGTAAACTCTCCCTCCGCGTTCCGGGAAAAACAGGTTTTGAAACCTCAAGCGCTCCCAGTAATTGAGGTTTTTTTATCTCCGTTATGCCCCGCCGTGAAGTTCTCTGTACATTTTCTAGGTCGCAATTTCACCTGCCTTGAAAAGGGGCTGTTAGAGTGCAGCAATATTATGTCTGTTTGCAATGTCTGGTTCTGCTAGCTTCAAAACCCAACTCCCTCAAACGTTTGACTGCTGCAGCCAGTCCCTAGTGGTAATGATATTGGGCAGCCTCTTCACCATCAAGGCTGAAATTTTCCCCTCGATGCCCGGCTAACCGACCGGGCACATTGACACTGGATAAGACCTGCGTGGGGCTTCCCCACCAAACCCTTCCACCTTCATGTCAACTTTACCAACTGTCTCCAGCTTCAACCTAGTTGCTAGACTCTCCGCTATGAAGGATCTCTGTGCCCCACTGTCGAAGAACAAAGGGTTGTTTCGACTTCTCCCATTCGCGACCACCGCCATTATGGTGGGCAAGGCCACCGAGCCTTGAAACTGCTCACCGAACAAAATTTTCGGTGCCGTACTCACCACACTCATCGCTACTTCTGACTTGTTCTTGCTCTCCGCCCTTTCTTGCGGTTTGCCTCCTTAACTTGTGCTAATCCGCATCATTAGGACACAGTGCACTGTGGTGCTTTCCCTTCGGCAGCCCCGACACTCCCTGAGCATGGTGTTACAGTCCCTGGCAAAATGTTCTTCCACAACACTTAAACAAAGTCTTTAACTCTCTTAGCCGTTGAACCCTTTGGGTTTTAGGTTGTGAAGCTTGAACACCCTGAACTAGCGTGTTCTTCATCACAAAACACGGGACCGTCTCATACTGGCCGCTTTAGTGGCTTCTCCCTTGGCCCTGTGGGGGGAGGGCTCGCCCCGGGCATAATACGTGCCTACTTTAGTGGAGGTGGTTTAGGTCTATCTCTCGAATGTCTGGGGGAAATCGACCGACTTCTCCTTGGTTTGGGAATTTCTCCCCTGACCTATGCTCAGGTGAGATATGAGATCCCCCAAACCCTTCAATAATTTGGTTTATCGTGAACCTATTCGTCCGATATTTTAAGTGTAAACTCATGACTGTCGTGCTAGCCAGTTTCCTCTGAATCACCTGGCTAAGGACCCATTTTGAATCATTCTCATCATGCAAATCTCTGAAAACATTGGTCAAGCTCATAACCTCATACGGAACTTTTTCTAGACTTTGACGGTCATGTCGGCAAGCCTATAGATCCAACAACCATAAAGTATAGCTACCTTTATCTCCTCAGTGTTGCCAAAAAATGTCTTCTAATTGGTCTTTGGCAGTTGGTAATTAGTGTCAGTAATCGGGTTTGTGCCGGACCAGATCTAAGGCTTTACCCTTTTAGCTGCGACCGCAAATACTGCAACTTTTACGGCATCTGACAAAAACATTTCTGTCATCTATCTGGGCTCTAAACTGATCCCCGAAAGCAATGTACTCTGTTAGGTCCCATCAACGTTGGTAAAATTTCAACTGGGGCCCAAACTGGCCAACAACCCTTAACAGGCGTGCTGTTGTTCGTGTTCCTTGAAACATTTTTCTGCCCCTGCTGTACCCGGCCTTCAAAGTCTTTATTTAAAAGCCTGCAGAGTTCATCTCTGCTTTACACTCTGCCCTTCGTTCGTCATAGTCTGTCCGTGCTACTTCGACCGTATATTCAGACTCACCTGTTTGTATAGGCCTCTGTCTCATTTAAAAGGATAAATGATCTCTCAAAGGCCCCAGTCTTTGCTCCAAAGGTTTCAGGCAACTCTCTGTTCCCCCATCTAGCCTGATCTGCCTGACCATACGACACTCCTCACATGCTTTGCTCAGGCGCCCTTTTAGGCTCCCATAGACCGCTTTAATTGACTTAGAGCTGGGACAGCTGGTACTGCATCTTCCTACCATAGTTGCGGTTTAGTTAAGATCAAAACGGTGCTAATTTGTATTTCAATTAGCCCCCCCCACAGCACAAACGGTATTAGGTGAGAATGAACGAGTCTTAAGGCTTCTCAACAAGCTTAACAATTCCCCTTTGTCAAATTGACTACTATGAATCAAAAATGTTTCATGTTAGCTCTCAAATCCCAATCAAAAATGTGTATCGATTGAAAGCTTAATCTAGCACTCAAAATGTACAATGCCAGCAAATAATTACAGGACTTAACCTAGTCTCAGGTTAATTCACAAATCCCACATTAAACATGAATCAAAGATGATGAAAAAACACAATAAAAGTGCAGTATACAAATTAAAATCACTTGGGTTTAAAACAAGTAAATTCAACAATTCAACTTGTGAAACAGTATTAAAATGTATGTAAACGCTTGGCCTAACTGCCCAGCTTACTCTGTTTAGCGTGGATGGTTGGATAAGGTAAATCCTAACCACTAGTGTTTCTAAAAACTTAAACCTGGCTTTTATAACTCCCTGTAAATAATAACTAGGGTTTAAATCTGTCCTAGCTACTATAACCTTTTGTAAATATTGCACAAGCCTAGCCTAACTGTGGCTACCTTGCAAATCCACTGTAAGTAAAAAAACACACAAGTCTCCTACTCGGATTACTTTTTAATCACTGGGAAATAATTAAACTCACAAGCTTCTCTAGCCTACCTGGCCTGCCTTAAATTACTGCAAATAACAACTTCTATGTATAGTCAGCTTGGCCTAGCTGTGATAGCTTAACCTAACTCTGTAAACTGGTTCTTAACTGTAGCCTAGCTATGATAGCTTAACCTAACTCTGTAAAACTGGTTCTTAACTGTAGCCTAGCTATGATAGCTTAACCTAACTCTGTAAAACTGGTTCCTAACTGTGGCCAGCTATGATAGCTTAACCTAGCTATTCCACATCCGGTTTTCGAAGGACCACTTTTGTGAAAATTTGTGGACTGCCTCCAAGTGAGTCGCCTACCCTGGCAAACTCTGTTGACACCGAGCTCTGAGGTGGGTACCTCAGCCTCACAAGTGGGTTATAGAACAGATTTTCACAAATGATTGGGATTGCAAGAAACTTGCCTGCATGCACGTATAAGGACTAACTTACTTGGTGTTGCAGCATATATCCTGATCTTCAACTTCCTAACCTAGCTTTAGCCCCTTTGGACTTCCCCCTTTGGGGAACCACGTGCAACCCGGGGGCATTAATTCCTGAATATTCAATCGTTTTAGTGTCCTGCCTGCACCTCAGAAATTCCTATATCCAAGAGGGATGTATCCCCTAGTAAATATGGCAGACTCAGACACTAGCTTCTGATGGCCTGAGACGCTTTGGGACTTACTGGGCATGCTCTCTCTCTGAGCACGCCGAGCCCACAGTAACTCAACCCACAATCTCCTAAGATACTGGCCAGATCCTACGGGAAAAGGTGAATATCTCGTCTTACTGTATGGGCTGATGGAGGAGATCATCTACGGTACATCGAGGTCCTCTACCAGATTTCCCAGGTCTCAGATGTGAAGACACGTGGGGGCGCCGCCTGCTGTTCACGGCACGTCTTGTCCAGTCGGTTCTATCGTAAGAAAGGGCGCTATTCTGCTTTTTTGACCTGCGCCCCGCCATCCAAGCCAGGGCTGCCAGTTCTCCCTACTAACTTATCCTAGTGTTTGCCTACATTATCGGCCTATTATACCTATGTAAGGTCTTAGGTTACTCTATCATTATCTACAGATGCCTTAGTAAACTAATATTAGTGTACTACCCGTAAACTACCTACTCCTTCCCTGAAGAGTAAATCTATAAATTAAATAAGCTACCCAACCGCCAAAGAGAATGCCGTGTTTGGGAGGGTTTAAGGGCGCTCGGCTCAGACGACCAGACGCCATGCTGTCTGAGCTGTGGAACTATTTGGGGCCAAATAAATTTCCACACGGAGCATAACAAGGGACTTTCTATTTTAGTTAGTATGTCATTGTTATCAGCTAGGACTGTATACCCTGTACATGTACTTGTTTGTAAAATAAAGTATTATTATTATTATTATGAACCAACAAGTAAAACTAATCTCCCCCAACCTGACTTTGTAATACGGTCAATTAGCCTCACCCGGTTTGTTTACATTCCCTCAGACCGGAAGCACTAAGTCTCTCCATTATATCTGGAAACTCCAAAATTTCAAGTGTTTTTTAAAAGTTATTTCATATTTTATAATTACTTGTTTGAGTACTTTGCATTTTTAGCGGCAGTAAGCTGCCGCAAAAAAGTTATTTTTAGTGGTAGCCGAAACTACCACTAAACTTGGGTATTTTTAGTAGTAGCCTAGGCTACCCCTAAAAACATAATGTACTGATGTAACACCTGTACATCAGTACGATACCCTTCTCCCTAAATATAAAACATCATCACCTTTTACATCAGTTTAAAAACCCCCGTATCTCTCCATTACCATATTCCTCTACTTATACACAACGTACATTAGTACAGCTCGCTTATCTCCATTACTTTCAACTTGACACAACTGTACATCAGTACAGCAACCTCTATCTCCATGATTACCACTTCCTACTTGTACACAATTGTATATCATAGAGCACCTTTATCTCTCCATAATTTCAAATTTGTACACTCCTGTACATTTAATACAGCAAACCCCTATCCATGATTACCATCATTCATTAACTTGTACACAACGTACACAGTACAGCACCTTTCTCTGATTACCATCGTGTACACACCTGTAAAATAGTACAGCTCCTTTATCTCCATGACTACCACCATTACACTTGTGCAAAACCTGTGGGATCAGTACAGCACCCTTTTTCCATGATTACTACATTCAACTTGTACACAACTGTGCATCAGTACAGATCCATTATCTCCATAATTACCATAAACTTGTACAAAAACTGTACATCAGTACAGTATTTCCTAGTACGTACACACAAAAAACTTGTACATTATCAATAACACTAAAAAAAATGTTATTAACAGTAAAATATCAATGCTTAATCTTTACAAAAACAAAGTTAATCTTACTATATGATTATTTGATAGTTATTAAAGATAATTATTTAAAAATTGATACTGCAATATAATTATAATAGTTTTATTAATATGATTGTCACTGTAAAGCACTAAGACATTTTGAGACTATTTTTAACTAATTAAAAAAATATTAAAAAAATGTTATGCTTAAAAATGAACGTTAGGGTGGAAGAGAAAAAACTATTAGGCTGAAAGAGAAAAAAAATAGGCTGAAAGGAAAAGATATTAGCCTGAAAGAGAAAAAAAGATATTAGCCTGAAAGAGAAAAAAAAATATTAGCCTGAAAGAGAAAAAAATATATTAGCCTGAAAGAGAAAAAAATATATTAGCCTGAAAGATGGCTAAGCGCTTCTTTTTCATTATAACAATAATAGCCTGAAAGAGAAAAAAAAGATATTAGCCTGAAAGAGAAAAAAAAGATATTAGCCTGAAAGAGAAAAAAAAGATATTAGCCTGAAAGAGAAAAAAAAAAATATTAGCCTGAAAGAGGACCCAAGTCCCCTTAGGTTGGAGGGTGGACCCTAGTCCACAGGTTTTGGAGGGTGGATCCTAGTCAACTGCTGTTGGATGGTGGACCCTAGTCCACTGCTGTTTGAGGATGGACTTTAGTCCACGAGATTTTGGGGGCTTATCCTAGTTCCTTTGTGGAGAATGGACCCTAGTCCACTGGTTTTGGAGGTTAGGTTAGGTAAGGTTCGTCAGGAAACAGGACAAATGTTTCCTGACGCGGGTCTTAGTCAGATGATGACCCGCCTTTGGAGCTTTTGGTCATCTGACCGAGGCCTTCCGCTGGCTTACCGGTCCACCCCTTTAAAAATTATGGTCATTTATAACCAGTCTGTGGTTTTGGAGGGTGGATCCTAGTCCACTGGTGTTGGACGATGGACCCTAGTTCACTAGTGTTGGAGGGTGGAACCTAGTCCATTGGTGTTGGAGAATGGACTCTAGTCCACTGCTGTTGGAGGATGGACTCTAGTCCACTGGTGTTGGAGGATGGACTCTAGTCCACTGGTGTTGGAGGGTGTACCCTAGTCCACTGGTGTTGGAGGGTGATCCTAGTCCAGTGTTGTTAAGGGTGGATCCTAGTCCACTAGTGTTGGAGGGTAGATCCTAGTCCACTGGTGTTGGAGGGTGGATCCTAGTCCACTGGTGTTGGAGGGTGGATCCTAGTCCACTGGTGTTGGAGGGTGGATCCTAGTCCACTGGTGTTAAGGGTGGATCCTAGTCCACTGGTGTTGGATGAACTCTAGTCCACTGGTGTTGGAGGATGGACTCTAATCCACTGGTGTTGGAGGGTGGAACCTAGTCCACTGGTGTTGGAGGGTGGACCCTAGTCCACTGGTGTTGGAGGGTGGATCCTAGTCCACTGGTGTTAAGGGTGGATCCTAGTCCACTGGTGTTGGAGGGTAGATCCTAGTCCACTGGTGTTGGAGGGTGGATCCTAGTCCACTGGTGTTGGAGGGTGGATCCTAGTCCACTGGTTTTGGGGGGTTTATCCTAGTTCCTTTGTGGA
>NW_026486415.1:0-33928 GCF_026875155.1 Cherax quadricarinatus | reverse complement strand
CCCCTTTCATGAAGACCCTCAACTATTCACGTCTTCCCAAAGGGAGCCTCTTGCCCATTTTGGTTATGTCCCCGGACCGTTTCCTGAAGATCCCCGTAGGTGAACAAGACAATCCTTTAGGGGAAGAGGTAAGCTCCTGAAGCAAAATCCACTTTACACCCACATCCCGCTCCAAAAAGGGGAAAAGGACTACTATCTCAAACTTTTAGCCCTAGTTGAAATCCCCATTAGTGTGGAATAACAAGATACCCCAAAATAGATGGAAAATGCTTCTTTTCTCCGGGAAACCCCCTTGAGACTATCCGTGGGAAATAGGGTTTTTGCTCAGCAGCTAGCAAACCCCCGAAAATATTAACCGGGTGAAGAGGCTAAAGTGCGCAAAGGGTCGCGAGGTTACGTCCCCCCACTTAACTTTTGGGAGATTAGTCTTGATATTTAAGGGGGGGGATTGCAGTGATACTGCTCCTTGGAGACCAGGTTAATCTGCACCACCTCTGGGGGCCCTTAACAAAAACACAAAAAGCTTGGGGGTTGTCGGGGGGCCCCAAAATTTGGGGTTTTGTGATTCTCTTCTCTGTATCCATATTTTGGTGCAGATTAATGGGATTTTAAAATAGGGGGCCCTGTAGTTAATAACTTTTCCTTAATATCAGGAATCTCCATCCCGTAAAAGCATTATTAATTAAAAGTGTACTTTTTGCAAAATACATAAGTTTCTTGTTCAATAAAGCCAGGAAAAGGCCTGGTCTCTATCAAAAAAAAACCTACCTGCAAGTCCCCCCAAAAAGTGGTGTTAAAAATCCAGCACAGGGCCCAGTGCATAGACTGGGGAATACTACTTTTCTTGTGGGGTAAGTGGCTGGGAAACATTCCATAGAGAATGCACATGGCCCTGACCCCAAAAATTTAATGTATTAACGTAAAGAATTGGGGGTTTACATTTTTTTCCCAAAAGAGCATCAGAACCCAAACAACCTTCATGAAACCCCTGAAACGCCCTTTAATGGAAATTGAGGATGACACCATCCACCCGACAGATGAACCTCTGCAAAGTGTGCAAGAAAACCCACCTCACTGCAAAATTTGGTGATACCGAATCCCTCACACCACCGCTGTGGGGAGCAGCCATCCCTGCTACACTATGGAATCGGTCTGCCCCTACAGTACCAGGCTACACCTGAATTGGGGAATTTGTCATTTCTCCCAATACCACAACTACAACAGTCGAGGAACCACACAGGTAACCTCCCGGAAAATTTGGGGGTAGTCCGATGCACGGGCCCACCGCAATGAAGATGAAACAGGAACACTAAGTAACCATGGCCTGTTAAGGTTAGGGTTAAAGAAGCACTAACCCAGAAGTGCCATCCTCCGGAAGGCATTGGATTTCGCCTGACCTCCCTCAAATTATAACAAATTGCCAAGAAAAATTGAGCATCTTGAACAGATCCTGATAAGTTTAAATAAATATATGTAATCAGGATGATGCTCTTGATCATGGTGATTGATGTCAAAAGTGCAGCAATCTTCTCGTTCAGCTTCCAGCAACTTGTGAGAAAGATGCCCATTAACTCCTTGCCTTCAGACTTGCCTTTTTAAAACTGCTACCCCAAAAATGCCGAAAAATGCTTAAAAATAAAGTCCTGAAGATAAAGAGTAACAAACTAGCTATGTTGCTCTTAAGTGTCTGCACACTGTAGTCAAGCATAATTGTTTTACCATCAGTATGAGCAAGAGATTGTAATAACTCACTACAATGGATACATTACAAATCTTTTCATGGAACATTGCTTCCATCAGGAAGCGGTTGCCTGACTTACATCATATTAGTGCAACCAAGAATATTGATGTCATCTGTTTGCAGGAATGTAGATTTAAAGATGGAGCACCTCCACCAAACTTGCCTGGATATGCAGCTTATAACCTAAGGTCAACCAACTGTTGTGTGATGTATGTCAGAAAGAACTTGCCACATTCACTCCTTTCCTTGCAGAGTCGAGTTAACATGCAGTATCATGGTGTCAAAGTAAATGCAGGCGATTTTTCCATAAACATTTTTAATCTCTATGCCCCAGCGAACCAGCTTCGACCTGATGCTTTACCAGATCGCATCAATAGTGAACCTACCATCATTCTTGGAGATTTTAATGCCAGACATAAGAATATTGGTGGGTCTATAACAAACACCAATGGAACTAAACTAGTGAGATTGCTAAATGAGCATGATAATGTTCGAATTGTGGGCACTACTGAGCCTACTCACATATATGGTGGCATACTAGGTCTGTGTCTTGGATTTAATACATCATATACGATGCATGACTCTGTCACAGTTGATGATCTTCTATCTGATCACTTCCCAAGACCAACAACTGTCAATCTTGATCACATCTCCAGCAATCAAGGAGCTAAATACAGAAGGAGGAAACTTATTCTCAAACCAGAACACAGAGACAACTTTATTAACTACTTGGATCAATGGTATAAGAATTACGAGCCCATTGGCACACAAAAATTTAATGATGATTTAATTACCACTATTGAGAGTGTTCTCACAGATCAAGTGGGCAGGAATAGGAAACAAAAGCCCTCCACTATAAGTAACAATAAAAACCAATGTAAATACTATAATGATCCACAGCTGTGCAATCTAACACATGCAGCTAGGAGGATTGGTAAAGCATATATATATTGGTTAAGCATTCCATCCTATGGAGAGGGAGCATGGACACGGGGGTCGTCCCACAGTTACTAAAAACAACAGACATAGCCCCACTCCACAAAGGGGGAAGTAAAGCAACAGCAAAGAACTACAGACCAATAGCACTAACATCCCATATCATAAAAATCTTTGAAAGGATCCTAAGAAGCAAGATCACCACCCATCTAGAAACCCATCAGTTACACAACCCAGGGCAACATGGGTTTAGAACAGGTCGCTCCTGTCTGTCTCAACTATTGAATCACTACGACAAGGTCCTAAATGCACTAGAAGACAAAAAGAATGCAGATGTAATATATACAGACTGCAAAAGCCTTCCACAAGTGTGACCATGGCGTAATAGCGCACAAAATGCGTGCTAAAGGAATAACAGGACAAGTCGGCCAATGGATCTATAATTTCCTCACTAACAGAACACAGAGAGTAGTCGTCAACAGAGTAAAGTCCGAGGCAGCTACGGTGAAAAGCTCTGTTCCACAAGGCACAGTACTCGCTCCCATCTTGTTCCTCATCCTCATATCCGACATAGACAAGGATGTCAGCCACAGCACCGTGTATTACTTTGCAGATGACACCCGAATCTGCATGACAGTGTCTTCCATTGCAGACACTGCAAAGCTCCAGGCGGGCATCAACCAAATCTTTCAGTGAGCTGCAGAAAACAATATGAAGTTCAACGATGAGAAATTTCAATTACTCAGATATGGTAAACATGAGGAAATTAAATCTTCATCAGAGTACAAAACAAATTCTGGCCACAAAATAGAGCGAAACACCAACGTCAAAGACCTGGGAGTGATCATGTCGGAGGATCTCACCTTCAAGGACCATAACATTGTATCAATCGCATCTGCTAGAAAAATGACAGGATGGATAATGAGAACCTTCAAAACTAGGGAGGCCAAGCCCATGATGACACTCTTCAGGTCACTTGTTCTATCTAGGCTGGAATATTGCTGCACACTAACAGCACCTTTCAAGGCAGGTGAAATTGCCGACCTAGAAAATGTACAGAGAACTTTCACGGCGCGCATAACGGAGATAAAACACCTCAATTACTGGGAGCGCTTGAGGTTCCTAAACCTGTATTCCCTGGAACGCAGGAGGGAGAGATACATGATTATATACACGTGGAAAATCCTAGAGGGACTAGTACCGAACTTGCACACGAAAATCACTCACTACGAAAGCAAAAGATTTGGCAGACGATGCACCATACCCCCAATGAAAAGCAGGGGTGTCACTAGCACGTTAAGAGACCATACAATAAGTGTCAGGGGCCCGAGACTGTTCAACTGCCTCCCAGCACACATAAGGGGGATTACCAACAGACCTCTGGCAGTCTTCAAGCTGGCACTGGACAAGCACTTAAAGTCAGTTCCTGATCAGCCGGGCTGTGGCTCGTACGTTGGTTTGCGTGCAGCCAGCAGCAACAGCCTGGTTGATCAGGCTCTGATCCACCAGGAGGCCTGGTCACGGACCGGGCCGCGGGGGCGTTGACCCCCGGAACTCTCTCCAGGTAAACTCCAGGTAATACCGTGAGTGTAGAACCCCAGACCTGCTCAGAACGTTCCAAGCTGCACTAACAAATGCAAGGAATAGAAAGTAAGAACTTAGGCAACAGGAATGGGAACAGTTTGTTAGTGGATTAAATAGGTCCACCCCTTTGAGTTTGGCTTAGAAAGGTATAAATAAAATAACCAGGAAAAAGACTGGCAATATTGCTCATCCCTTTTCTCTTGAAAAAGCAAATGACCTCATAAATTACTGGTCCAAAACATCCAGGCATGAAAGCCTTCCATCTCATATTAGAAAAAATTTAGAGAGTACTTCTGAAGAAATGTTGAAACTGATTAATTTTATGAGCCAAAATATTGATGATAGTGATTGCCTCTTTACCGAGTATGAATTAGATAATGCATTAACCAAAGGTCGATCAACTGCTCCTGGAGAGGATGGTATAACCTATGATATTCTCAGAACTCTAAGGCACGTGCCTGATAACCGTTTGTTGGCACTGTGTAATCTCAGTTACATTGAGGGCGTTCTTCCTACTTCCTGGACCAATAGTCTCATTGTGCCTATCCCTAAGCCCCAACAGCCTGATACATTTAGGCCGATCTCCTTAACTAGTTGTCTTTGTAAAACTTTTGAAAGAATGATGCTTAACAGACTGTACTACAGAATCAGACATCAACTTTCCCCCTACCTCTATGGGTTCATGAAAGGTAAAAGTGTGCAGAACTGTATTTCCACCTTTCTCACTGCACACACCTCTACTAGTTTTACCACTTTTCTTGATCTAAAATCTGCATTTGATATTGCGAAAAGAACCGTTATACTACATGAACTAGCCAAAATGAATATTGGTGGTAGCTTACTCTGTTGGATGATAGGATACCTGTCAAATAGAGTATTCTCTGTCCTTTACCAAGGCTTACCTGGAGTTTACCTGGAGAGAGTTCAGGGGGTCAACGCCCCCGCGGCCCGGTCTGTGACCAGGCCTCCTGGTGAATCAGAGCCTGATCAACCAGGCTGTTGCTGCTGGCTGCACGCAAACCAACGTACGAGCCACAGCCCGGCTGATCAGGAACCGACTTTAGGTGCTTGTCCAGTGCCAGCTTGAAGACTGCCAGGGGTCTGTTGGTAATCCCCCTTATGTGTGCTGGGAGGCAGTTGAACAGTCTTGGGCCCCTGACACTTATTGCATGGTCTCTTAACGTGCTAGTGACACCCCTGCTTTTCATTGGGGGGATGGTGCATCGTCTGCCAAGTCATTTGCTTTCGTAGTGAGTGATTTTCGTGCGCAAGTTCGTTACTAGTCCCTCTAGGATTTTTCAGGTGTATATAATCATGTATCTCTCCCTCCTGCGTTCCAGGGAATACAGGTTTAGGAACCTCAAGCGCTCCCAGTAATTGAGGTGTTTTATCTCCGTTATGCGTGCCGTGAAAGTTCTCTGTACATTTTCTAGGTCGGCAATTTCACCTGCCTTGAAAGGTGCTGTTAGTGTGCAGCAATATTCCAGCCTAGATAGAACAAGTGACCTGAAGAGTGTCATCATGGGCTTGGCCTCCCTAGTTTTGAAGGTTCTCATTATCCATCCTGTCATTTTTCTAGCAGATGCGATTGATACAATGTTATGGTCCTTGAAGGTGAGATCCTTCGACATGATCACTCCCAGGTCTTTGACCTTGGTGTTTCGCTCTATTGTGTGGCCAGAATTTGTTTTGTACTCTGATGAAGATTTAATTTCCTCATGTTTACCATATCTGAGTAATTGAAATTTCTCATCGTTGAACTTCATATTGTTTTCTGCAGCCCACTGAAAGATTTGGTTGATGTCCGCCTCAGAAGTGATACTAAAGAAATGTCTTTAGGTACATCGCAGGGAGGAGTTCTTAGTCCCATGCTATTTAATATTCTGATTAATGCTCTCCTAAATACTCTACCTGCCTCACCTAAACATATAGCTATAAGCTATGCTGATGATATCATGATCCATACAACAGGGCATAAGAAGATGAATACCATTCTTAATGAAGTTCAAGCAATTTGCAATCGACTAGGCCTCATAATATCTTCCTCTAAAACAAAGATATTAACAAGCAAACGACATCCCCCACCCATCTATTTGCAGGGTGAAATCATTAGCTACGTTAAAACTTACAGATATCTTGGTGTAGATGTACCCTTTAACAAATCCACTATACCACAACTAAACAAGAAATGCAAAGCTAGGCTAAATGCTCTCAAAGCTGTTGCTGGCTACAATCCCAACTATGGTGCTAATGTGAGAATCGTGAGAATGATGTACATAGCCTATGTTAGGTCCTTAATTGATTATGCTGTTCCCATGTTGATATTAGCTAGAGAAAGTTCTCTCCGACCCTTGGAGTTAATGCAAAATGAAGCTCTCAGGATTATTCTTGGCTGTCCCAGATCTACAAAAGTTCTTAACATGAGGAAGGAGCTTAGTATTTCTAGTAACAGTGATAGGATTGTTGAAATTAACACTGTACTCGGTATTAGAATGTTGAGAAACGAACCAGACACTGTCACAATGAATCTTACCAAGTGTCTAGAGGTAAATACACATATATCTAAATGGATTGTGAAAACGTGCAATTGCATTAAGTTTTATAACCTGCATGAACTGTATCACTGTAGGCAACAAGAGCATTTCACCCCTCCATGTAAGATGTGTTCATTAATATCACCCAATCCCATCTGCTCTTGTAGCCACCTCCGTATTTAAGGACGATAATAAATTTGTTGAGTTAGGCATAGAATTAAAACTGGGCGGTCTACACTTGGAAACTGAATTGTTTGCAATCCTAAGGGTGCTAAAGCTAACCTATGACACTGAACTCCTGACTCTATCATCATTACTGATTTTTGTCATCATTGAAGGCTCTTGACTAATAAATGACTCCAACAACATGCTCATTGGAAGAAGCCAGGTACAGATATTCAAAAATACAGGGACAAAGGAATGTAATGTACAATTGCTATTGATCCATCTCACATTGGACTACTCCTTCATGATATAGTTGATATGTTAGCAAGAAGAGTACCCAGAAGGAGAATGTAGATACAGTGGACCCCTGCATACCGTTGGCATCACATAACGTTAAATCCGCACATTCCGCATACATTTTATCGCTTAGGATTTTGCCTCCCATACCGCTAAAAAACCGCTCAATACTATTCGTCCGAGACGCTTCTAAATGTGCGGGCCTCGAGCCAGCCTCACATGTTTCGCCGGTGGCATTGTTTACAAGCCAGCCTCCGCGGTAACTCAGCATTACATCGGAACCCATTTCGTATTATTACAGCATTTTTGGTGATTTTATCTGCAAAATAAGTGACCATGGGCACCAAGAAAGTTCTAGTGCCAACCTGTGGTAAAAAGGTGAGAAATATTATCGAAATCTGTGGTCCATGGTCAACTGCTGATGCTGCTGTAGCACAGTCAGCGCTGTTGCTGCTGCTGTTAGCACCATCAGGTTTGCTGCTGCTGCTGTACACCGTCAGCTGCCTTGCTGTGCTGCTGTAGTACCGTCTGCTGCTGCTGTAGCACCATTGCTGCTGCTGTAGCACTCTCAGCTGGCTGTCTGCTGCTGTAGCACTGTCAAGCTGCTGCTCCTGTAGCACTGTCAGCTGCTGCTGCTGCTGCACTGTCAGTTGTTTTTTTTCCTGCTGCTGCTGCTGCTCCTGTAGACAATGTTCAGTGCTGCTGCTGATGTAGCATTGTCAGCTGGTGCTGCTGCTGTACCGCATCAGCAGCTGCTGCTGCTGTTAGTACCAATCTGCTGCTACTGTAGCACCATCTGCTGCTGCTGTATCACTGACAGCTGCTGCTGTAGCACGTCAGCTTGCTGCTGCTGCTTGCTGCTGTGCTGTAGACCGTTGTTGTGCGGCTTATTGAGGAATACAAGAAACAATTAACCCCAGAGGGTTAGCCACCCAGGATGACCTAAAACAAGTCAGTGTCATCGAAGACTGGTCTAACTTATTTCCATTGGGGTCCTTAATTTGTCTCCCAGGTGCAACAACAACCAGTCGACTAACACCCAGCGTGAACAGGGAAAATAAATGCCTGAACTAGTGCTCATATTGGTGGGAATTAAAGCCAGCCAAAAAGGTTGGTTTTGAGAGATTTAAGAATCTAGTGGCATTTACACAGTGTGATAAGGGCCTGTTCTGGAAGAAAATGCCCAAAAAGGGACCTCAGTACTCAGGGGGAAAAGGCAACTCCCAGGACACAGTGTCTCATCAGTCATTGCTGCAATCTTCAATAAAGGTTAAGTGTCATTTATTCTTATTTAGTAGAGGTAGTATATGCACAATATATACTGTGCATGTACTAACTCTACTATTGTGCATGTATCCTTCTCTTTGTGTGTAGGAAGAGAGAGTAAATGTATATTTCATGGGTAAAAATTTTTTTTTCATACTTTTGGTGTTTTGCACGGATTAATTTGGTTTCCATTATTTCTTATGGGAAAAATTCATTTGCATAACGATAATTTCGCATACAAATGAGCTCTCAGGAACGGATTATATCGTTAGCGGGGTCCACTGTCTAACTTTAGTATAACTGTGTCTAGCATTAGGAATAATGTAGAGAGAAGTAAAGAATGAAATGTTTGTTGTTAATAATGTTGGTAGAATTACGACAATATGTAAAGTAAAAGGACCAAGTGCAACTAATGTGACATTTATTTTGGCAACGTTTCGCTCTCCAGGAGCTTTATCAAGCCCATTACAAAACAATACATGGACAAAGAGGGTATATATAAAGGCTCAGAGTGAGGTGCAATGCTAGTGAGGTAAACATTTCGATGTTCACTAGTGGTAGTAGTAGTAGTGTGTATTGACAAAAGTAATTACAATATGGTAGGAGCAATTTATTTGTACATGAGTAAAAGGATGTAATAGCTATATTACTTGCGGTAACATAAAAATGGTTGGACAAATTATAGACTTGAAAGAGGCAGCTTGTTTCGGGTGTTCACTCTCTGATTGTGCTTTGTGCTAGTATAACAGGAGAGACTAAGTGATGCAGGTTTTACTGTTTCAGGAGGATCCTTGCTAGACTTCGGAGATGGTGTGAAGCTGCCGTTTTGTTTTGTTTAATTGTTTCGAAACAGCGTTCAGTGCTGATGAGGCACTTGCATCAGTGGAAATTAGTTTTTTGATCAGCTAATTGGGTGTCTCTGAATTTCATGAGATGATTATTGGAATTTCGGGTGTTTGTACAAAGGCGTTGTTCAAGTTATCGTTCCTACATGCGTAAATGTGTTCATTGAGGTGGGTGTCGGAGGTTTCTCCCTGCTTTTTTCACCTACGTAAATCTTGTCACAGCTCCACAGGGTATAGTGTTAAACTCTGCATTTGTTGGCTTCATGGTGCTTGGATTTGTTCGGTTAGATCCTTTTAATTGAAGTGCTAGAGTGATGGCGGACTATTGTGATATAGCTTGTTAAAGTACTTTTGAGATGTTCAATGCAACCTGGCTGTTGGGAAGAATTAAACTTTGGTTGGGAGTGGAAGTGGTGTTGATACGTTGAGAATTAATGATCTGAAGACTCTTTTCTTGCAGTCTTTGATGAAAAAAGAAGGAAGATGTAATCAGTGAATGTTTGGATGATTTTGTTATGTACATTCCTCGTCAAGAAACTCAGGACTACCAAATTCGGTAATGCTTTAGGAAAAAACCAAATGATGATGACCTTCTTTTGGTGGGTTTCCGATAAACTTGAAATCTTAGGTTGTTGTCTACTTTCGTGAACTGAGGACATCGAGGAAGGTAAGTTGTCATTGGACTCTTCTTCTAGTGTAAACTGTCGCCGGTTCAAACTGCGCTTGAGCCGTGCCTGAAGATCCCGTACATCAAACGTTTTGGAGTTATACGAGGACATCGTCCATTAAACGTAACCAAAGTGACGCTTGAGGGGATGGATGTTGGCGAAGTGTTCGGACTCTAGGTGTTCATGTAACAAGTTGGCTAGGGACGGCACTTATGGGGGACCCCATCCCATGCTGTAGGTTTGTTGTAGAGCTTGTTATTGAAAGAAAAAACAGTTGAAATTAAACAGTGTTCAATCAGTCACAAAATCTCCGGAGGTAGAGAAGATTAAGGTCCTGATTGACTTTAGTCGTAGAACTCGATGGCTTTTTTGGTAGGTACTTTTGTGAAAGAGGAAGTGTCACATCCAAAACTGCCAGTTTCCTTGTACGGATGAGAGGTTAGGATGCGGTTGAGAAGGTCGCCTGTTGCTTAAAGATGAGCGGGGCTGATGGTTCCCCAGAAAGGCAGGAAAGATGTTTGGCAAGAACTCCTGCCTTCTGGGGACCATCAGCCCCGCTCATCTTAAACACCCAGGCGACCTTCTCAACCGCATCCGTAACCTCTCCATCCGTAACAAGAAACTAAGTAGTTTGGATGTGACTTCCCTCTTCACAAAAGTACAGTGGACCCCCGCATAACGATCACCTCCCAATGCGACCAATTATGTAAGTTCATTTATATAAGTGCGTTTGTACGTGTATGTTTAGGGGTCTGAAATGGACTAATCTACTTCACAATATTCCTTATTGGAACAAACTCGGTCAGTACTGGCACCTGAACATACTTCTGGAATGAAAAAATATCGTTAACCGGGGGTCCACTGTACCTACCAAAAAAGTCATCGAGGTTCTACGACGTAAAGTCAATCAGGACCTTAATCTTCCTCTACCTCCCGGAGATTTTGTTGACTTGATTGAGCTGTGTGTTAATTTCAACTGTTTTTCTTTCAATAACAAGCTCTACAAACAAACCTACGCCATGGGAATGGGGTCCCCCATAAGTGCCGTCCTAGCCAAATTATACATGGAACACCTAGAGTCCGAACACTTCGCCAACATCATCCCTTCAAGCGTCACTTGGTTATGTTACGTGGACGATGTCCTCATTAATAACTCCAAAAACGTTTGATTTGTACGGGATCTTCAGGCAAGGCTCAACGCAGTTGAACCGGCGATCCAGTTTACACTTAGAAGAAGAGTCCAATGACAAGCTAAACTTTCCTCGACGTCCTCATTCACCAAAGTAGACAACAACCTAGATTTTCAAGTTTATCGGAAAACCCACCAATAAAAATGATTTCACACACTTCTATTCCAGACCAAGATACCAAGACAAAATAGGCATCATCATCGGGTTTTCTTATTAGCATACTGAATTTGTAGTCCTGTGTTTCTTGACGAGGAATGTACATACATTCACCAAAACATTCACTGAGTTACATTTTCCTTCTTTTTTCATCAAAGACTGCAAGGAAAAGAGCTCTTCAGTCATTAATTCTCCACGTATTCAACACACTCCCAACAAGTTATAATTCCTTCACAAACAGCCAGGTTGCACTGAAATCTCAAAAAATACTTAAACAAGCTAAACCAGAGTCGCCATCGTTCTCGCACTTCAATTAAAGGATCTAGAGGACAAATCAAGCACCACGGAAACCAGTCAATGCAGGAGTTTACGGAGATGCTGCTCCTGGGAGACAGTAATGGTGAAGCTGGGATTTTTGTCCAGGTAGTCGGGAATTATACGCAGGAAGGAATACATGTAAATAACCTCATAGGGGGACAGAGAGCCATTGTAGGGAAAAAGGGTAGTCAAAGATAAGATAAAACAATATTGCAAAACTAGAAATACCGCAGGAAAATAGCAAACAAGAAGACTCCAATGCATTGTGAGGATTAAATTACCAAAAACAACTGGTGGGAGCTCTATTGTTGGTGTAGGGAGATAGAAGTAAGACAGGGAAACATGCACAACTGGGAATACAGTCCACAGAAACCCGGGGCAAGGGAAACCAAGCCTGTGCACATACTTATGCATTTGGTATCTGGCTGGCATGGGAAATCTGCGGCAAAAACAGATGGGACGTGCAACTATGGGGACACCTAGAAAATGCCAATACACATATGACAAACGGAAAAATGCAAACTCCCTTCCCGTAGCTTTTTCACCCTGAACTGCTGTACCTCTTCAGTACAGGAAGGACTGTGCTAATCAAACTTAAATTGCCAGTGCATACCATTAAAGGGGAAAAAAGATAACAAAACATCTAGGCCAGGGAAAACTTGGGTAGCCACAGCCACTCAAGGGGAGAGGTTTTTTAGTGCCAGGAAGGAAAAAAAAACTGGCAGGAAATGCAGAAATCGTTACACCCAATCCAGTCCATTCCTGGAGTGGAACCACAGTCGATGGCCTCCACTCCAAACCACAGATTACAGATACTAATGCTGGAAAAAAAATCCCCCCCCAGTACCAACAATACCACCAGTCCGATACATTCTTCTTTGCAAATGTACAGGGTCTAAAGCCAGCAACAAACAACAAAATTACTTTCATCCGAGGACTGCTTGCAGAGCAAAGGCAATGTTCGTGGTTTCACTGAGACATTAAAGGAATTCACTGGACAACGAAATATGGATCCCAGGTTAACAACCTATACAGATGTGACGAGTGAACAGGCAAAAGTGGGGGGGGAGGGGCTTGTACATTGCAGAGTCACTTGTTTGCCACAGAACTGCTTAATGCCACAAGATGTAGCAGGTGTTGACTGTGTTACCTGCTCAGGTGTTGACTGTGTGACTTTTCTCAGCTGTTGACTGTGTTAGCTGCCAGCTGTTGACTGCTTACCTGCTCAGGGTTGTTTGACTGTGTTAATCTGCTCAGGTGTTGACTGTGTTAGGCTGCTCAGCTGTTGCTGTGTAAGCTTAGCTCAGGTGTTGCTGTGTTAACCTGCTCAGGCGTTTGACTGTGTTACCTGCCTCAGGTGTTGACTGTGTTTACCTACTCAGCTGTTGACTGTGTTACCTGCTCAGGTGTTGACTGTGCTAGTTGCCTCAGTTGTTGACTGTGTTAGACTGTCAGGTGGTTGATGTTACCGTCCAGGTGTTGACTGTGTTACCTATCAGCAGTTGGGACTGTGTTTATCTGCTCAGGTGTTGACTGTGCTAGTTGCTCAGTTTTGTTGACTGTGTTAGCTGCTCAGGTGTTTTGATGTTACTGCCTCAGGTGTGACTGTGTTACCTATCGCAGTTGCTGTGTTAGTGATCAGGTGTTGACTGTGTTACCTGCTCAGGTGTTTGACTGTGTTACCTGCTCATGTTGTTTTGGGACTGTGTTACCTGCCACAGCTTTTTGTGTTACTGCTCAGGGTGTTTGACTGTGTTATCTGCTTCAGTGTTGACTGTGTTACCTGCTCAGTGTAGACTGGGTTACTGCCTCAGGTGTTGACTGTTTACTGCTCGGTTGTTGACTGTGTTACTAATTAGCAGTAACTATGTTACCTGCTCAAGGTGTTGACTTGTGCTAGTTGCTCGTTGTTGACTGTTGTTAGCTGCTCAGGTGTGAGTGTTGATCAAGTGTTAGTTGCTCATGCGCAGAGCAAGTGTTAGTTGTTCAGGAAGCAGGAGGTGTTAGGTGCTCTGCAGTACAGGTGTTGGTTCTCAGGCAGGCAGCAGGTGTTAAAGGTGGGGAGGCAGCGCAGGTGTTAGGTGGTGAGCACAGCAGCAGGTTGTTAGGTGGTCAGGCGCAGCCAGCAGGTGTCAGGTGGTTGAAGCAGCAGCAGCAGGGTGTCAGGTGGTTAAAGCAGCAGCAGCAGGTTGTCAGGTGTGTGAAGCATCAGCAGGCAGGTGTTAGGTGGTGAAGCAGAGCAGCAGGTGTTAGGTGGTCAGGCAGCAACAGCAGGTGTCAGGTGGTGAAGCAGCAGCAGCATGTGTCAGGTGGTGAAGCGCGCACAGCAGGTGTCAGGTGGTGAAGCAGCAGCAGCAGTGTTAGGTGGTGAAGCAGCAGCAGCAGGTGTTAGGGTGGTCAGGGCAGCAGCAGCAGGTGTCAGGGTGGTTGAAGCAGCAGCGCGGTGTCAGGTGGTGAAGCAGCAGCAGCCAGGTGTCAGGTGGTGAAGCAGCAGCAGCAGCAGGTGGTCAGGTGGAGGAAGCAGCCGCAGAGGTGTTAGAGTGGTTGAAGCAAGCAAGCAGCAGGTGTTAGGTGGTTCAGGCAGCAGCAGCAGTGTGTCAGGTGGTGAAGCAGCAGCAGCAGGTGTTCAGGTGGTGTGAAGCAGCCAGCAGCAGGTGTCAGGTGGTGAAAGCCAGCAGCAGGCAGGTGTCAGGTGGTGAAGCAGCAGCAGACAGGTGTTAGGTGGTTGAAGCAGCAGCAGCAGGTGTCAGGTGGTGAAGCAGGCAGCAGCAAGTGTCAGGTGGTGAGCAAGGCAGACAGCAGCAGGTGTTCAGGTGGTTGAAGCAGCAGCGCAGGTGTTAGGTGCGTGAAGCAGCAGCAGCAGGTGTTAGGTGGTCAGGCAGCAGCAGCAGGTGTCAGGTGGGTGAAAGCTGCAGCAGCAGGGTGTCAGGTGGTGAAGCAGCGCAGCAGGTGTCAGGTGGTTGAAAAGCAGCAGCAGCAGCAGGTGGTCAGGTGGTTGAACAGCAGCAGCGGGCAGGTTGTTAGGTGGTGAAGCTAGCAGCAGCAGGTGTTAGGTGGTCAGGCAGCAGCAGCATGTGTCAGGTGGTGTGGTGAGCAGCAGCAGCAGGTGTCAGGTGGTGAACAGCAGCAAGCAGGTGTCAGGTGGTGAGGCAGCAGCAGCAGGTGTCAGGTGGTGAAGCAGCAGCAAGCAGGTGTTAGGTGGTGAAGCAGCAGCAGCTGGTGTTGGTGGGCAGCAGCAGCAGGTTTAAGTTAGTAAGTTTTAAGGTTTATGGTTGTAGATGAATGGTTCAGAGACCGACATGTAGATAAAATTAGACCATGACCACGGTTGTGGTCAGTTGGACTGACCACATCGACACAAGAGATTGAGGGACTGATTACCTCATTCTCCTCCTGTTATTCAAGGATTCTCCTTGGTATGGACTGATGAAGCCACTGTGTGGCATAACGTTTCCTCAATAGATACCAGGAGTTGCACATGTGTCTAATTTATCTAAGGTATATGTTACATAATAAACAATAAGTAAACTCAACTGTGCAAAAACCATTTAGGATTTTGTTTGGATTTTTAACCCTGGAGGTTAGCCCAGGATAACCCAAGAAAGTCAGTGTATCATCGAGGAACTGTCTGTCTTATTTACAACTAGAGGTCCTCAATGTTGTCCCCAGGATGCACCCACACCAGTCACTAAAACAGTGTTACCTACTTGCTAGTGACGACAACAGTGTAAGTTTTTGCCCTGCAGGAATCGGACCTGGACACCTCAGAGTGTGAAGTGAGAGCCTTGCCAGCCAGGCCACAGGAAGATAAATTAGGAATAAGGTTGACCTGTGACCTGGTGAGGTAGAAAACTTAGGAGGTGTTTCCTTACACTAGGTGTCCGTTCACCTAGCAAGCATAGGGGGTTGTGTGTTAGTGGGACTGGTGTGGGTCGCATTCCTGGGTGTTAGTGGGACTGGTGTGGGTCGCATCCTGGGTGTTAGTGGGACTGGTGTGGGTCGCATCCTGGAGTTTACCTGGAGTTTACCTGGAGAGAGTTCCGGGGGTCAATGCCCCCGCGGCCCGGTCTGTGACCAGGCCTCCTGGGGGTTTCAGTGACTGATCAACAAGGCTGTTTCTGCTGGTGCATGCAAACCAACGTCCCTCCCCACCGAGCACAGCCCGGATATCAGGAAGCGACTTTAGGTGGCTTGTCCAGTGGCAAGCTTGAAGATGCCAGGGGTCGGTTGAGTAATCCCCCTTATGTATGCTGGGACGGCAGATGAACAGTCTCGGGCCCTGACATTATTGTATGGTCTCTTAACATCCTAGATGACACCCCTGCTTTTCATTGGGCGGGATGATGCATAGTCTGCGCAAAGTTCTTTTTGCTTTCGTTAGTGGAGTTGATTTTTGTGTGCAAGTTTCGGTACTAGTCCTCTAGGATTTTCCAGGTGTTTATAAGGTGCATGTATCTATTACCCCTGCATTAAGGGGGAATACAGGTTCAGGGAACTTCAAGCGCTCCCAGTAATTGAGGTGTTTTATCTCGTTATGGCGCCATCCATGAAGGTTCTCTGTACACATTTTCTAGGTCAGCAATTTCACGAGCCTTTGAAAGTTTGCTGTTAGTGTTAGTGTGGCAGCAATATTCCAGCTAGATAGAAACAAAGTGACCTGAAGAGTGTCATATGAGCTTTGCATCCTCGTTTTGAAAGGTTCTCATTATCATCCTGTCATTTTTTAGCAGATGCGATTGATACAATGTTATGGTCCTTGAAGGTTGAGATCCTCCGACATGATCACTCCCAGGTCTTTGACGTTGGTGTTTGCTCTATGTTGTGGCCAGAATTTGTTTTGTATCTGATGAAGATTTAATTTTCCTCGTCCGTTTACCATATCTGAGTAATTGAAATTTCTCATCGTTTGAACTTATAGTGTTTTCTGCAGCCACTGAAAAGATTTGGTTGATGGATGCCTGGAGCGGGACATTCACTGACAAAACTGCACCTAATTTGCCGAAATGCTCTGCATAACAAGCGACTTTTTTAAATAGTAGTAATGTTACTGATGTCGCTTTGATCTGTATACCTTGTACATGTATTGTTCATAAATAAAGATTATTATTATTATTATTATTATTATTATTATTATTATTATTTGTTTATTTTTTATACCATTTGCATAAAAAATAGTTATTTGCTAAGAAATTCTAATGTAATTTAGTATAAAATTTTTACACTTTTTATTTCTTACAACAATATACACCATGGAACATGTAATCATTTCTATGCAAAAATTATTATTTTTGAACAATAAGGAATTGATCTCATTTATTTTTCTGGTTAAGTTGTGGTGGCCTAACCAAATGTTACTTACTTAGTTAACCTAAGTTTACCTAAAGTAAATGTTGCCTATCCTGACATTAAACCCTACCAGACCAAACTAGCCCAAACATTACTGATTATTGGAAAATACAGGCATCCTTAACATTCACGAGGTTAGGGGGGATCAAGAGCTCCGTTAACATTCTCGAGGGTTAGGGGATCAAGAGCCTCCCTTATCATTCACGAGGGGGTAGGGGAATTCAAGGCCTCCTTAACATTCACGAGGGTTAGGGGATCAAGAGCCTCGCAAATGTTGAAAAATTGCAAAATGTTTGGTGCCCCAATATATTGTAGGGAAATATATACAATACTGTTCCTTAAACTTGTTGAACCATGATCAATCAAAAATACATGAAAATGTCATAAAAATATTGTATTAAATATTACATACATGTGTAAGTTATGGTTTAATAACATGTATGTATTAAATACCACTGCCGCCACCACACTGCCTCCACCACTGCCTCACCATTGCGGCTACTGCTTGCATTTTGGCACAATTTCTTTTTTCTCTTTCTTGTCGTTCTCTCCAGGTAAACTTCAGGGTAGTTCTATCTATTTTCAATTTCTTTGCCAAAGGGCTGGTGGCACTAGCAAGTTTCTTTGGCCCCAATGTTAAATTATTGTGGCAGTCGCACTCAATTACAAGCACCCAAAAACACAATGAATTATTGGTTGAAATGTTTGGAAGAGTGTGGCAGATAATGCTCCACTCCAGCATAAACACTGGCAACAGACTGACGATGCCTCAACACTTCTTCCACCACTTGCTTCAACCCTCGTATTTTTGTACAAATTTCCTTCAGTCCTATCATATTATTAATTATTATTGTTATAATCTTGATCACATCTCCAGAGCAATCAAGAACTTAAATTTAGAAGGAAGAAAACTTTTCTCAAACCAGAAACAGTGATAACTTTATTAACCACTGGATCAATGGTATAAGAATTTTACGAGCCCATTGGCACAAAAATTTAATGATAATTTAGTTACCACTAATGAGACTGTCCTCACTGATCAATGTGGGCAGGGAAAAGGAAACATAGACCCTCACTAATAAATACAATAAAAAACCAATGTAAATATATAAGCTCCAAAAGCTACGCAAATCTGGAACATGCAGCGCTAGGAGGATTGGTAAAGCATACGTGAATGTAGAACCCCAGACCTGCTCAGAACATTCCAAGTGCACTAAACAAATGCAAGGAATAGAAAACAAGAATTTAGGCAACAGGAGTGGGAACAATTTGTTAGTGGAAATTAAATAGGTCTGCCCCTTTAAGTTTGGCTTGGAAAGGTATAAATAAAATAACCAAGGAAAAAAGACTGGCAGTGATGGCTCAATCCCTTTCTCTCGAATGCAACGACCTCATAAATTGACTTGTCAAAACATCAGGCATGAAAACCTTCCATCTCATATTAGAAAAAATTAGAGAGTGCTTCTGGGGGTGCCCCGGGGCTGGCCCCCCCCGCCCCCCCCCCGGGGAAGAAATGTTGAAACTGAATTAGATAAATGCATTTAACTAAGGTCGAACAAACTGCTCCTGGGAGAGGTGGTATAAACCTGTGATATTCTCAGAACTCTAAGGCATGTCTGCCATGGTAAACCCTTGTTGGCATGTATAATCTCCGTTACATTGAGGGCAATTCTTCCTAATCCCTGGACCAATAGGTCTTCATTGTGCATATCCGTAAGCCCCAAACAGCCTGATAATTAGACGATCTCCTTAATCTAGTTGTCTTTCGTAAAAACTTTTGAAAAAAATGATATTTACCCATTTGAGGGTTTTCGTCGTAAAACTAGTACGTCTTACGCCATAGGGTTTTTTGACGTACTAGTACTCATAAATTCTAGCGCCTCAAATCTAGTGGGAGGAAAGCTGGTAGGCCTTCATATGAAAGAATGGGTCTATGTGGTCTCAGTGTGCACAGTCTAAAAAAAATCCTGCCGCACTCAGTGCTAATGAGAAAAAAAAAACTTTGACATTTTTTTTAATAAAAATCAGCGACTTTACAGTGTTATTTTCGTATGGTTTATTTTATTGTTTGTATTCTAGTTTTCTTGGTCTCATTTTATAGAATGGATGACATATTACAGAAATTGAATGATTTTGGCAGGTTTTACAATGAAGGTGCCTTGAAATTGAGCTCAAAGTAGCAGAAATGTTCGATTTTTACCAAACTTCAAAAGTAAACAAATCCGTGCCAGCGTGCAATACACGTCAACTGGTGAGGTCTATATTCTTTCACCGTGCACCAGTAATATTTATACCATTTTTATCTTAATGCAGTTAGTCTGCATAACCAGTAAATTTATATTTTTTGTGAAATAAAAATTCAAAGTGGGAAAGCAAAAGAATATTAAGAGGGGCCTTGAGACGTGACTAATGACTAGAGGAAATGTCATTTTAGTATGCCAGGAATGTCTTTCTTGTTTATTCTGGGAACCCTATTCGGAAATTTGGATCTTTTGAAATTTGTGTGAAATTGCAAAATTGCAAATTCTGACCACTGTACTGGTAGGTTGAATTTCATAAATGAGTGGTTTCTTTGCACCATTCGATAACGAAAAAAGGCAGTTCTAGCGAAATATTATGTTTTTTGTCGACTAGTACAGTGAAATTGGCGAAAAATGAGGCTCAAAGTGGGCAAAACATCGCCGATGCGTAAAACATCGCGAGACCGCTACTTTGCGAGAGCCAATAATTCCGTAAGTTTCTATCCAAATGTTCAAACTTTGGTGTCTTTTATGATCGGGAAAAGATTCTTATCTTTTCATAAGAGAAAATATTTTTTTTTTTTTTTTTTAAATTTGGCCGACCCTGAGAACGAGTTTCGGAGAGGGCCTGTCGACCCTCAAAGGGTTAACAGACTGTACTACAGGAGTCAGGGCACCAAACTTTTCCCTACCTCTATTCGTTCATGAAAGGTAAAAGTGTGCAGAAACTGTATTTCAACCTTTCTCACTGCAACACACCTCTACTAGTTTTAATCACTTTTCTTGATCTTAAAATCGGCATTTGATATTGCGAACAGAACCATTATACTACATGAATAGCCAAACTGAATATTGTGTGGTAGCTTACTCTGCTGGATTAATAGGATACCTGTCAAATAGACGTATCTCTGTCTTTACCAAGGCTTTAGAAGCGAGAAGTCTAAGGAAATTTTTTAGGTACCACAGGAGGAGTTCTTAGTCCCTTGTATTAATATTCTAATTAATGCTCTTCTAAATGCCTACCTGCCTACCTTAAACATATAGCTATAAGCTATGATGATGATATCATGGTCCATACAACAGGCATAAGATGATGAGTACCATTCTTAATGAAGATTCTAGCATTTGTTATCGACTAGGCTCATAATATCTTCCTCTAAAAACTAAGATATTAAACCTTTGACTGTTTAAGCCATATAAATACGTCTATGCGGCCACTGTTTCTGATGTATATATACTCAATAATTCTAGCGGCTTTAATTCAAGCCGGAGAAAGAAAGCTGGTATGCCAACATGGTGGAGAATGGGTCTGTGTGGTCAGTATGCACCACATAAAAAAAAATCCTTTTTTTTTTCTTATGAAATGGTGGTGGAGAATCTTTTCCGATGGTAAATGGACACCAAAGTTCGAAATTTTGGTTGAAAACTCTTGGTATTTACGCTTCACGCGAAGTTAGCTGTCTGGGCGACTATACGATCAGCGATTTGCCGACTTTGAGGCCCTGTTTTTAGCCAATTCCGTGTTTTTTCCAGGTGACAACTCATAACTATTCTATTAGAGAACTCCATTATTATCTATAAGTTGAGTACTAAGAAACATCCATTTACCGATTTGAACTACCCAATAAAGTGGTCAGAAATTGGCAATTTGGCCAATTTCACGCAAATAAAAAAAGATACCAGTTCCTTCCACATACCATAGGGTCTCCAGAATAAAAAAGTAGATATTCTTGGCACTTAATTAACTATCCTTGTTCATCAGTCAATCTCTAGGCCCCTCTTATATTACTATTTGCTGTCTATTTTGATTTTTTATTCATATACAAAAAATACCAAAATTTTACCTGGTATGCAGACTACTGCATTATTTTAAAAATGGCTATATAATATCATGCACTAGTGAAAGAATATTAGACTCCCCAGTTGATGCATATTGGACGTTTGTGGAGTGATTTGCTTTACTCCAGAAACATCATAAAAAATCAAAACCATTTGAGCGCTCAGTTTCAAGGTCGTTTTCAGCGTGAAGTAAATGAAAATCATCTTTATTTCTGTATTATATTTTCCATGTTATACCTAAGACCACGAAAACAAGAATACAACGATAAATATTATATGACATACACCTCAAAGTCGCATTTTAATCCAAAAAACGGCCCAGAGTTTTTTTTCTCATTACTCAACTGTGTGCTGCAGGATTTTTTTTATGTGTGCCCCCCTCTGCACACTGACCACACAGACCCATCTCTCACATTGTGGACCCTACCAGGTTTCTCCTGCTGATTTGAAGCTGCTAGAAAATTTGATGAGTATATGTACGTCAGAAACAGTGGTGGCGTTGTAAGACTGTTTACACCACGATTTATAATGCGTAAACAGTAAAGGGTTAATTTACGTGAAATTGGCCAAATTGCCAATTCTGACCACTTTATTGGGTAGTTCAAATCGGGAAATGGGCGGTTTCTTGTACTCAACTGGATAGATAAATGGATAGGTTCTAAATGAAATAGCTTTGAGTTGGTCAACTTAGAACAATAATTGGCTAATGACAGGGTCAAAGTCGGCTGAAATCGCTGATACGTATATTGTCGTTGAGAACCGCTAACTTGCGGAGGTAATTCCAGAGTTTTCGACCCACATTTCGAACATTTTGTGTTATAAACCATGGGAAAAGAATTCAATATCATTCATAAGAAAAAAATAATTTTTTTTAATTTTGCGGCATAGAGTACAGTTTCAGAAAGGGGGCCTGTTGATAGTCAAAGGGTTAACAAGCAAACGACATCCCCCACCCATCTATTTGCAGGGTGAAATCATTAGCTATGTTTAACTTACAGATATTTGGTGTAGATGTACCTTTAACAAATCCACTATACCAAACTAAATAAGAATGCAAAGATAGGCTTAAAATGCTCTCAAGCTGTTTGCTGGTACAACCCCAATTATGGTGCTAATTGAGAATCGTGAGAAGGATGTACATAACCTTATGTTAGGTACTTAATTGATTATGCTGCTTCACCATGTTGATATTAGCTAAGAAAGTTCTCTCCGATCCTTGGAGTTTAATGCCGGAATGAAGCTCTCAGAATTTTTCTTGGGTATCCCAAATCTACAAAAGTTCTTAACATGGAGGAAAGAGCTTGGTATTTCTATATCAGTGATAGGATCGTTGAGATTAACACTGTACTTCAGTATTAGAATGGTTGAGAATGAACCAGACTCTGTCACATGATCTTACCAAGTGTTTAAAGGTAAATTCATGCAGATCTAATAGATTGCGAAAAACGTTGCAATTGCATTAAGTTTTATAAACCTGATTAACTGTAGCTTGTAGGCAACAGGAGCATTTCACCCCTCCAGGAAAATGTGTTCATTTAACATCAACATAACCTGTTTAAGTCTCTTCAGAATAAGTCATTGCTAGTAATCCCTTCCTTAAATCACTTGCTAAAGCAACTGCTCAAGAAGACAATTTCTCACCTAGTTGGTAGATAGTAATAAGTTTATCACAAGTTATATTACATTATGTAGTAGGTTGGTAGACAGCAACTTGCCAGGGAGGCACTACCGTCCTGCCAAGATGAGTGTAAACGGAAAGACTGTAATTGTTTTACATGATGTAGGATTTCTGGTGTCCTTTTTTCTGTCTCATAAACATGCAAGAATTCAGGGTATGTCTTGCTACTGCTATTTACACTTAGATCACACTGCACTTACATGTAACAAGCATATATATAACCTCCCTTGGGTCTTCTTTATTTTCATTCTAGTTCTTGTTCTTGTTTATTTCCTCTTATCTCCATGGTGAAGTGGAAACAGAATTCTCCTCCAAAAGCCATGCGTTGTTGTAGAGGTGACTAAAATGCCAGGAGCAAAGGGGCTAGTAACCTATTCTCCGTGTATGTTATTAAATTGTAAAAGGAGGAATCTTTGGTTTTTCCTTCGGGCCACCTTGCCTCGGTGGATACGGCCGGTTTGTGTTGAAAGAAAGAAAGAAGTTATGTAACATGATGGATCTAAACAGGAGTTTTGGCCAGGGCTGCCATCTGCTCTTGTAGCCACCTCCGTATTTAAGGACGATAATAAATTTGTTGAGTTAGGCATAGAATTAAAACTGGGCGGTCTACACTTGGAAACTGAATTGTTTGCAATCCTAAGGGTGCTAAAGCTAACCTATGACACTGAACTCCTGACTCTATCATCATTACTGATTTTTGTCATCATTGAAGGCTCTTGACTAATAAATGACTCCAACAACATGCTCATTGGAAGAAGCCAGGTACAGATATTCAAAAATACAGGGACAAAGGAATGTAATGTACAATTGCTATTGATCCATCTCACATTGGACTACTCCTTCATGATATAGTTGATATGTTAGCAAGAAGAGTACCCAGAAGGAGAATGTAGATACAGTGGACCCCTGCATACCGTTGGCATCACATAACGTTAAATCCGCACATTCCGCATACATTTTATCGCTTAGGATTTTGCCTCCCATACCGCTAAAAAACCGCTCAATACTATTCGTCCGAGACGCTTCTAAATGTGCGGGCCTCGAGCCAGCCTCACATGTTTCGCCGGTGGCATTGTTTACAAGCCAGCCTCCGCGGTAACTCAGCATTACATCGGAACCCATTTCGTATTATTACAGCATTTTTGGTGATTTTATCTGCAAAATAAGTGACCATGGGCACCAAGAAAGTTCTAGTGCCAACCTGTGGTAAAAAGGTGAGAAATATTATCGAAATCTGTGGTCCATGGTCAACTGCTGATGCTGCTGTAGCACAGTCAGCGCTGTTGCTGCTGCTGTTAGCACCATCAGGTTTGCTGCTGCTGCTGTACACCGTCAGCTGCCTTGCTGTGCTGCTGTAGTACCGTCTGCTGCTGCTGTAGCACCATTGCTGCTGCTGTAGCACTCTCAGCTGGCTGTCTGCTGCTGTAGCACTGTCAAGCTGCTGCTCCTGTAGCACTGTCAGCTGCTGCTGCTGCTGCACTGTCAGTTGTTTTTTTTCCTGCTGCTGCTGCTGCTCCTGTAGACAATGTTCAGTGCTGCTGCTGATGTAGCATTGTCAGCTGGTGCTGCTGCTGTACCGCATCAGCAGCTGCTGCTGCTGTTAGTACCAATCTGCTGCTACTGTAGCACCATCTGCTGCTGCTGTATCACTGACAGCTGCTGCTGTAGCACGTCAGCTTGCTGCTGCTGCTTGCTGCTGTGCTGTAGACCGTTGTTGTGCGGCTTATTGAGGAATACAAGAAACAATTAACCCCAGAGGGTTAGCCACCCAGGATGACCTAAAACAAGTCAGTGTCATCGAAGACTGGTCTAACTTATTTCCATTGGGGTCCTTAATTTGTCTCCCAGGTGCAACAACAACCAGTCGACTAACACCCAGCGTGAACAGGGAAAATAAATGCCTGAACTAGTGCTCATATTGGTGGGAATTAAAGCCAGCCAAAAAGGTTGGTTTTGAGAGATTTAAGAATCTAGTGGCATTTACACAGTGTGATAAGGGCCTGTTCTGGAAGAAAATGCCCAAAAAGGGACCTCAGTACTCAGGGGGAAAAGGCAACTCCCAGGACACAGTGTCTCATCAGTCATTGCTGCAATCTTCAATAAAGGTTAAGTGTCATTTATTCTTATTTAGTAGAGGTAGTATATGCACAATATATACTGTGCATGTACTAACTCTACTATTGTGCATGTATCCTTCTCTTTGTGTGTAGGAAGAGAGAGTAAATGTATATTTCATGGGTAAAAATTTTTTTTTCATACTTTTGGTGTTTTGCACGGATTAATTTGGTTTCCATTATTTCTTATGGGAAAAATTCATTTGCATAACGATAATTTCGCATACAAATGAGCTCTCAGGAACGGATTATATCGTTAGCGGGGTCCACTGTCTAACTTTAGTATAACTGTGTCTAGCATTAGGAATAATGTAGAGAGAAGTAAAGAATGAAATGTTTGTTGTTAATAATGTTGGTAGAATTACGACAATATGTAAAGTAAAAGGACCAAGTGCAACTAATGTGACATTTATTTTGGCAACGTTCGCTCTCCAGGAGCTTTATCAAGCCCATTACAAAACAATACATGGACAAAGAGGGTATATATAAAGGCTCAGAGTGAGGTGCAATGCTAGTGAGGTAAACATTTCGATGTTCACTAGTGGTAGTAGTAGTAGTGTGTATTGACAAAAGTAATTACAATATGGTAGGAGCAATTTATTTGTACATGAGTAAAAGGATGTAATAGCTATATTACTTGCGGTAACATAAAAATGGTTGGACAAATTATAGACTTGAAAGAGGCAGCTTGTTTCGGGTGTTCACTCTCTGATTGTGCTTTGTGCTAGTATAACAGGAGAGACTAAGTGATGCAGGTTTTACTGTTTCAGGAGGATCCTTGCTAGACTTCGGAGATGGTGTGAAGCTGCCGTTTTGTTTTGTTTAATTGTTTCGAAACAGCGTTCAGTGCTGATGAGGCACTTGCATCAGTGGAAATTAGTTTTTTGATCAGCTAATTGGGTGTCTCTGAATTTCATGAGATGATTATTGGAATTTCGGGTGTTTGTACAAAGGCGTTGTTCAAGTTATCGTTCCTACATGCGTAAATGTGTTCATTGAGGTGGGTGTCGGAGGTTTCTCCCTGCTTTTTTCACCTACGTAAATCTTGTCACAGCTCCACAGGGTATAGTGTTAAACTCTGCATTTGTTGGCTTCATGGTGCTTGGATTTGTTCGGTTAGATCCTTTTAATTGAAGTGCTAGAGTGATGGCGGACTATTGTGATATAGCTTGTTAAAGTACTTTTGAGATGTTCAATGCAACCTGGCTGTTGGGAAGAATTAAACTTTGGTTGGGAGTGGAAGTGGTGTTGATACGTTGAGAATTAATGATCTGAAGACTCTTTTCTTGCAGTCTTTGATGAAAAAAGAAGGAAGATGTAATCAGTGAATGTTTGGATGATTTTGTTATGTACATTCCTCGTCAAGAAACTCAGGACTACCAAATTCGGTAATGCTTTAGGAAAAAACCAAATGATGATGACCTTCTTTTGGTGGGTTTCCGATAAACTTGAAATCTTAGGTTGTTGTCTACTTTCGTGAACTGAGGACATCGAGGAAGGTAAGTTGTCATTGGACTCTTCTTCTAGTGTAAACTGTCGCCGGTTCAAACTGCGCTTGAGCCGTGCCTGAAGATCCCGTACATCAAACGTTTTGGAGTTATACGAGGACATCGTCCATTAAACGTAACCAAAGTGACGCTTGAGGGGATGGATGTTGGCGAAGTGTTCGGACTCTAGGTGTTCATGTAACAAGTTGGCTAGGGACGGCACTTATGGGGGACCCCATCCCATGCTGTAGGTTTGTTGTAGAGCTTGTTATTGAAAGAAAAAACAGTTGAAATTAAACAGTGTTCAATCAGTCACAAAATCTCCGGAGGTAGAGAAGATTAAGGTCCTGATTGACTTTAGTCGTAGAACTCGATGGCTTTTTTGGTAGGTACTTTTGTGAAAGAGGAAGTGTCACATCCAAAACTGCCAGTTTCCTTGTACGGATGAGAGGTTAGGATGCGGTTGAGAAGGTCGCCTGTTGCTTAAAGATGAGCGGGGCTGATGGTTCCCCAGAAAGGCAGGAAAGATGTTTGGCAAGAACTCCTGCCTTCTGGGGACCCATCAGCCGCTCATCTTAAACACCCAGGCGAACCTTCTCAACCGCATCCGTAACCTCTCCATCCGTAACAAGAAACTAAGTAGTTTGGATGTGACTTCCCTCTTCACAAAAGTTACAGTGGACCCCCCGCATAACGATCACTCCAATGCGACCAATTATGTAAGTTCATTTATATAAGTGCGTTTGTACGTGTATGTTTAGGGGTCTGAAATGGACTAATCTACTTCACAATATTCCTTATTGGAACAAACTCGGTCAGTACTGGCACCTGAACATACTTCTGGAATGAAAAAATATCGTTAACCGGGGGTCCACTGTACCTACCAAAAAAGTCATCGAGGTTCTACGACGTAAAGTCAATCAGGACCTTAATCTTCCTCTACCTCCCGGAGATTTTGTTGACTTGATTGAGCTGTGTGTTAAAATTTCAACAGTTTTTCTTTCATTAAACAAGCCTCTACAAACAAAAACCTACGCCATGGGAATGGGGTCCCCCATAAGTGCCGTCCTAGCCAAATTATACATGGAAGACCTAGAGTCCGAACACTTCGGCCAACATCATCCCTTCAAGCTTTCACTTGGTTATGTTACGTGGACGATGTCCTCATTAATAACTCCAAAAACGTTTGATTTGTACGGGATCTTCAGGCAAGGCTCAACGCAGTTGAACCGGCGATCCAGTTTACACTTAGAAGAAGAGTCCAATGACAAGCTAAACTTTCCTCGACGTCCTCATTCACCAAAGTAGACAACAACCTAGATTTTCAAGTTTATCGGAAAACCCACCAATAAAAATGATTTCACACACTTCTATTCCAGACCAAGATACCAAGACAAAATAGGCATCATCATCGGGTTTTCTTATTAGCATACTGAATTTGTAGTCCTGTGTTTCTTGACGAGGAATGTACATACATTCACCAAAACATTCACTGAGTTACATTTTCCTTCTTTTTTCATCAAAGACTGCAAGGAAAAGAGCTCTTCAGTCATTAATTCTCCACGTATTCAACACACTCCCAACAAGTTATAATTCCTTCACAAACAGCCAGGTTGCACTGAAATCTCAAAAAATACTTAAACAAGCTAAACCAGAGTCGCCATCGTTCTCGCACTTCAATTAAAGGATCTAGAGGACAAATCAAGCACCACGGAAACCAGTCAATGCAGGAGTTTACGGAGATGCTGCTCCTGGGAGACAGTAATGGTGAAGCTGGGATTTTTGTCCAGGTAGTCGGGAATTATACGCAGGAAGGAATACATGTAAATAACCTCATAGGGGGACAGAGAGCCATTGTAGGGAAAAAGGGTAGTCAAAGATAAGATAAAACAATATTGCAAAACTAGAAATACCGCAGGAAAATAGCAAACAAGAAGACTCCAATGCATTGTGAGGATTAAATTACCAAAAACAACTGGTGGGAGCTCTATTGTTGGTGTAGGGAGATAGAAGTAAGACAGGGAAACATGCACAACTGGGAATACAGTCCACAGAAACCCGGGGCAAGGGAAACCAAGCCTGTGCACATACTTATGCATTTGGTATCTGGCTGGCATGGGAAATCTGCGGCAAAAACAGATGGGACGTGCAACTATGGGGACACCTAGAAAATGCCAATACACATATGACAAACGGAAAAATGCAAACTCCCTTCCCGTAGCTTTTTCACCCTGAACTGCTGTACCTCTTCAGTACAGGAAGGACTGTGCTAATCAAACTTAAATTGCCAGTGCATACCATTAAAGGGGAAAAAAGATAACAAAACATCTAGGCCAGGGAAAACTTGGGTAGCCACAGCCACTCAAGGGGAGAGGTTTTTTAGTGCCAGGAAGGAAAAAAAAACTGGCAGGAAATGCAGAAATCGTTACACCCAATCCAGTCCATTCCTGGAGTGGAACCACAGTCGATGGCCTCCACTCCAAACCAACAGATACAGATACTAATGCTGGAAAAAAAATCCCCCCCCAGTACCAACAATACCACCAGTCCGATAACATTCTTCTTTGCAAATGTACAGGGTCTAAAGCCAGCAACAAACAACAAAATTACTTTCATCCGAGGACTGCTTGCAGAGCAAAGGCAATGTTCGTGGTTTCACTGAGACATTAAAGGAATTCACTGGACAACGAAATATGGATCCCAGGTTACAACCTATACAGATGTGACAGAGTGAACAGGCAAAAGTGGGGGGGGAGGGGCTTGTACATTGCAGAGTCACTTGTTTGCCACAGAACTGCTTAATGCCACAAGATGTGCGGGCTGCATGCAAACCAACTAGACCAAGCCCGGCTGATCAGGAACCGATTTTGGGGTGTTGTCCAGTGGCACTGAAGACGCCGGGGGTTGTTGGTAATCCCCCTTATGTATGCGGGGGGCAGTTTGAACAGTTGGGGCCCCTGACATTTATTGTTGGTCTCAAACACCTAGTAAAAAACCCCCTGTTTTTTCATTGGGGGATTTTGGGTGCATCGTTGCCAATCTTTGTTTTCGTATGAGTGTTTTTTTTGTGTAAAGTTCGGTACTGTCCCCAGGATTTTCCAGGTGTAATAACATGTACTCTCCCCGGCCGCTTTTAGGGAATTTACGGGTTCGGAATTCAACGCTCCCATAATTGGGTGTTTTTATCTCCTTATGCCGCCATAAAGGGTTCCTGTACATTTTCTAGGTCACAATTTCACGTGCCTTGAAAGGTGCTGTTAGTGTGCAGCCAATTTTCCCAGCCTAATAAAAAGTACCTGAAAGTGTCTCTAGCTTGGCATCCCTCGTTTTAAAGGGTTTTCTCATTATCCACCCTTTTTTTTTCTAGCAATGCGATTGATACAATGTTATGGCCCTTGAAGGTGAAAACCCTCCGACTGATCCTCCCAGGTCTTTGCGTTGGTTTTTTCGCTCTTTTTTTGGGGCCCAAATTTTTTTTGACTCTGATGAAGTTTTAAAATTTCCTCGTTTTCCCCCATATCTGGTAATTAAAATTTCACATCGTTGAACTTAAAAAGTGTTTTCGCAGCCCCTGAAAGTTTTGGTTGATGGCGCCGGGCGGACTCACGACAAAACTGACCAAATTTTTCCCGAAACCCTCCTGCAAACAAGCGACTTTTTTATATAGAGTATTCTATGTCGCTAGATCTGTATACCTTGAATTTACTTGTATAAAAAAGATTATTATTATTTTATTATTTTATTATTATTTTTATTATTTTTTTTTTTTTATACCTTTTGCAAAAAAAAAGTTATTTCAAAAAATTTCAAAAAATGTAATTTAGTAAAATTTACACTTTTTAATTCTTACAACAATATACACCATGGAACATAATTTTTTCCCTATGCAAATTATTATTTTTTAACAAAAAGGAAATTTAACTCATTATTTTCTGGTTAAGTTTTTGGTGCCTAACCCAAAAGTTACTTACTTAGCCAAAATAATTTTACCTAAAAAAATGTTGCCCCAACCTGAATAACCCAAAACCCAACCCCAAACTAGCCCAACATTTCTGATTATTGAAAAAACGGCATCCCTTACATTCACGAGGGGAGGGGGTCGACCCCGTTAAAATTCCCGGGGGTTTGGGGATCAAAACCCCCTTAACATTCACGGGGTTAGGGGTCAAGGCCCCCCTTAACATTACGAGGGGGAGGGGGCAAGAGCCCCCAAATTTGAAAAATTGCAAAATTTTGGTGCCCAATATATTTAGGGAAATATAATACAAAGCCCCTTAATTGTTAACCCTGAACAAATTCATAAAATACATGAAAATTATAAAATAATTGTATTTTAAATATACATACATGTTATGGTTTTAAAAACCGTTGTTATTAAATACCACGCCTCCACCACTGCCTCCACCATGCCTCCACCATTGCGGCGATGCTTGCATTTTGGGACAATTTCTTTTTTCTCTTTTTTTTGCGTTCTTTTCCCGGGGAAAACCCAGGGGAATTCTACTATTTTTCAATTTCTTTGCCAAAAGGGTGGCACTGCAAGTTTTTTTTGGGCCCCTGGTTAATTAGGGCAGTCCATCATCTACAAGCACCAAACACAATAATTATTGGAAATGTTTGGAAAAGTGTGGAGACTAATGCTCACTCCAATAAACACGGCAAAAGACGATGCCTCAACCCTTCTTCCCCCACGCTTCAACCCCGTATTTTTGTACAATTTCCTTTAGTTCTAAACATATTATTATTATTATTGTTAACTTGATCAATTCCAGCAAACAAGAACTTTAAAATTTAGAAGAGAAAAATTAATTTTCAACCAAGAAACAGAGATAACTTTTTTAACCACTTGGACAATGGTATAAGAATTACGAGCCCATTGGCCAAAAAATTTTAAAGAAATTTATTACCACAAGAGCTGTCCTCACAGATCAAGTGGGGAGGAAAAGGGAAACATAGAACCTCCACTATAAATAACAATAAAAACCAATGTAAATACTATAATGATCCGCAAAGCTAGCAATCGTGACACATTGCAGCAGCTAGGAGGATTGGTATATGCATACCGTGAAGGTAGAACCCAGAACTGCTCAGAACATTCCAAGCTTGCACTAACAATATGCGCAGGAATGAGAGAAAACTAAGGAATTTAGGCAACAGGAGTGGGAGAAACAATTTGTTAGTGGATTAAATAGGTCTGCCCCCCTTTAAGTTGGCTTGGAAAGGTATAAATAAAATAACAAGAAAATGGACCGAAGACTAGTGATGCTCATCCCTTTATTTCTCGAAAAAGCAAACGACCTCTTAAATGGACTTGTCAAAACATCCAGGATGAAAACATTCATCTCATATTAGAAAAATTAGAGAGTGCTTCTGGAAGGAAATGTTGAAACTGAATTAGTAATGCATCTAAACTAAAAGGTCGAAACAACTGCTCTGGATGAGGGATGGATAACCTGTGCAATATTCTCAGAACTCACATATAGAGCATGCTGCCTGGGGTTAACCCTTTGTTGGCACTGTATAATCTCAGTTACATTGATGGGGCATTCTTTACTAATCCTCGTGGACATTCAGGTCTCTCATTGTGCCTATCCGTAAGCCCCAACAGCCTAGATACATTTAGACCGATCTCCTTAACTAGTTGTCTTTGTAAAACTTTTGAAAAAAATGATATTTTTAACCTTGTGAGGGTTTTCGTCGTAACTAGTACGTCTTACGCATAGGGTTTTTTGAGTACTAGTACTCATTAAATTCTAGACGCCTCATTAATCTAAGTGGGAGAAAAGGCTGGTAGCGCCTTCATATTGAAGATATGAGGTCTATGTGGTCAGTGTGCACAGTCTAAAAAAAATCTCCTGCAGCACACAGTGCATAATGAGAAAAAAAAAAACTTTGACATTTTTTTTTTTTTTAATACAATCAGCGATACATTTACAGTGTATTTTCGTTAGGGTTTATTAGTTGTATTCTAGTTTTCTTTGGTCTCTTTTTATAGATGGAAGACATATTTACAGAAATTGAGATGATTTTGGGCAGGTTTTCAAAGAAAAAAGGTGCCTTGAAATTGAGCTCAATAGTAGCAGAAATGTTCGATTGTTTACCAAACTTCAAAAAGTATACAATCGATGCCAAGCGTTGCAGTACACGTCACAACTGGTGAGTTCTAATATTCTTTCACAAGTGCACCAATAATATTTATACCATTTTTTACATTAATGCAGTAGTCTTGCATAAACAGTAAATCTTATTATTTTTTGTGGAAAAAAAATTCAAAGTGGAAAGCAAAAGAATATAAGAGGGGCCTTGAGAACGTGACTAATGACTAGAGGAAATGTCATTTTAGTGCCAGGAATGTCTTTCTTGTTTTTTTCTGGACCCTATTCGGAAATTGGCATCTTTTGAAATTTGTGTGAAATTGGCAAAATTGCTAAATTCTGACCACTGTACTGGATAGTTGAATTTCATAAATGAGTGGTTTCTTGCACCCATTCGATAGAAAAATGGAGTTTTTAGCGAAATATTCATGTTTTTTGTCGACTAGTACAGTGAAATTGGCGAAAATGAGGCTCAAAGTGGGCAAAATCGCCCATGCGTAAACATCGCCGAGACCGCTAACTTTGCGAGAGCATAATTCCGTAAGTTTTCTATCAAATTTCAAACTTTTTGGTTTTCTTTATGATCGGGAAAAGATTCTCTATCTTTTCATAAGAGAAAATAATTTTTTTTTTTTTTTTAAATTTGGCCGACCCTGAGAACGAGTTTCGGAGAGGGCCTGTCGACCCTCAAAGGGTTAACAGACTGTACTACAGAATCAGGCACCAACTTTTCCCCTACCTCTATTCGTTCATGAAAGGTAAAAGTGTGCAGAACTGTATTTCAACCTTTCTCACTGCACACACCTCTACTAGTTTTATCACTTTTCTTGATCTAAAATCTGCATTTGATATTGCGAACAGAACCATTATACTACATGAACTAGCCAAACTGAATATTTGTGGTAGCTTACTCTGCTGGATAATAGGATACCTGTCAAATAGAGTATCCTCTGTCCTTTACCAAGGCTTTAGAAGCGAGTCTAAAGAAATGTTTTTAGGTACACACAGGGAGGAGTTCTTAGTCCCATGCTATTTATATTCTAATTAATGCTCTTCCCAAATGCCCTACCTGCCTCACCTAAACATATAGCTATAAGCTATGATGATGATATCATGATCCATACAACAAGGCATAAGATGATGAGTACCATTCTTAATGAAGTTCTAGCAATTTGTAATCGACTAGGCCTCATAATATCTTCCTCTAAAACAAAGATATTAACCCTTTGACTGTTTACGCCATATAAATACGTCTTATGCGCCACTGTTTCTGATGTATATATACTCAATAATTCTAGCGGCTTTCAAATCAGCCGGAGAAAGCTGGTATGCCAACATGTGAGAGAATGGGTCTGTGTGGTCAGTATGCACACATAAAAAAAATCCTTTTTTTTTCTTATGAAAGTGGGGGAGAATCTTTTCCCCCATG
>NW_026486410.1:0-14746 GCF_026875155.1 Cherax quadricarinatus | reverse complement strand
AAATCCTTGACGTACAAACACGTCGAGGAATTGTTTGTTATTGTCTATAATGTTCATAACTCGTGGAGGGACTTTCTGTATGTGTATAATAATGATAATATACACATTCCCGCTAGCCCTCCACTTTTGTGAGTTCCACTTTGCGAAGCTTCTCGAATATTCATGATTGCCAGCGCCATCATACCATGTTATACAATTATTTATGAAGTTTTCATGTGTTTTATGATTGTTCGTGGTCAGTAGGTTAAGGCCAGCAATATTGTTAGGTAAAGTAAATGCTATTTTAATATTCCTGCAATTATTTGCACATCAAAACATTTGCGACTGCTACTGTACAGTATTATTATATTTCCCTACATCATATTTGTGCACCAAACATTTGCGAATTTTCAAGATTCGCGAGGTTCTTGATCCCCAAACCCTCGCGATAGGACGGGCCACCTGTAAAGATATAATACACAAGATTTTGAATGTGTTTGTAAGTCAAGGACTAACTGTACAAGGTACTATACAGATCATTGCTAACATCAGTAACATACTACTATGTATGTAAATAGAAAATCTCTTATTATGCAGAACATTTTCTACAACTTAGGTTATTGTGTTTTGCAAGCTTATTAGATGCATTTACTTGAAATGTCTCCCAAAAACCACTGATTCCTATAACTGATGGTCAGTTACGGGAGGCTATAAGTTTGGGGTGTGGGGTGGGCTGTAGCTCTCCCAGTTATATCCGATGCTGAACCATTGAAACAAAACAAGTCATAAGCTGTGAAATACGGTAATTTTGTCCCCATGATGTGACACACACCAGTTGGATTACTGGGGTGAAGGCTCAAACCTCCATCCTAATGGTCAACAAACCATGCCATGTTATTTCCCTGTGTGGACTTATTTTTTTTGTGAGCAGCGGACCAACACGATTTACTGTTGTGAGGGTGAAACGCTGCGATCACTTGGTTCGTTAATGATAGTTGGAAGTAAGTACTGTTGAATAGATAAAGCATGAGAGATACATCTGTCTTTGTCACAAGGCAGCATTTTTTGCTCAAAGGTCATTCCCTGCTCACAAAAGTATTGTTTGCTCACATGGTTATTGTCCTGCTTACAAGGCTCATATCTGCTTACATGGTCATTGTCCTGTTTCAAGGTTATTGTCCTGCTCACTGGTCATTGTCCTGCTCACATCTAGGCCATTTCTGCTACAAGGTTATTGTTTGCTCACAAGGTCATTGTCCTGCTCATACAAGGTTTTGTCTGCTCACAAGGTTATGTCTGCTCTCAAGGTCATGTCTGCATAGAAGGTCATTGTCCTGCTCACAAGGTTATTGCCCTGCTCGAGGTCATTGTTTACCTGGAGAGGAGTTTTCCGGGGTAAGCCCATGCCCGGTCTGGTGACAGACACTGGTGGCTCAGAGCCTGATCAACCTGGCTCCTGTTTTACTGCTGTGCACCACAATCAAACGTACGAGCCACTCGCCTGGCTGGTCAGGGTACGATCTTTAGGTGCTTGTCCTGTGCCTGCATGAAGACAGCCAGGGGTCTATGGTAATCCCCTTATGTATGGCTGGGTGTGTTGAACAGTCTAGATACAGTCCTGCATGCAAGGTCATGTCTGCTCACCAATTAATTTTTATCATAAGGTCATTTTCAGGTATAAGAACTGTTGTCTTGATTGTAAGATAATTTTCTTACGACATTGGCAAAAAGTATGGGAGGCCAACCTGAATCATACAACTTTTCACTGTATGTAGAGATGGTATATATTTTGGACTGTTATGTAGAAATTGTATATAGTACAGTGGACCCCGCATAGCGAACGCCTTGCATAGAGTACATTCCGATAGAGAGCTTTGTTCGCTAAAATTTTTGCCCCGCATAGTGGACAAAAACCCGCTCAGCGGACTTCGTCCGAGGACGGTCCAATGTGCCTAGCGGCCTAACATGTGCCGCCGTCCATTGTTTACAGCCAGCCTCAGCGGTAACATTCAGCATAACTGGAATTCTTTCGTATTATGACAGTGTTTCGGTTGTGTTTGTGGAAAATACAGTGCATGGGCCAAGAAAGCTTCTAGTGCAACATACACGTTAAAGGGTAAGAATAACCCATTGAAATGAGAAAGAGATCATTGATACGTATGAAAGTGGAGACGTATCACCGACTGGTCAGGTTGTACAAGAAACCAAATCATAACATGTTTATTGTGGGCAAGAAACGGCAATCTTGGAAGCTGTTGTTGCCAACAGGTTTTACTGTGTTTTCGAAACTAATATACGGCAAGTTGAGGAAGGATGTTGAGAGACTTTATTGGTGTGGATAAATGAAAAACATCTAGAGGAAGATGATAGCGTCTATCCAAGCGATCATATGTGTAAAGGGATAGGAGTTGCATGAACGATTTAATTAAAAAAATGCTGCAATAGTGATGATGTGAGTGAATTTAAGGACAGCAAAGGTTGGTTTGAGAGATTTAGTAGCGTATGTGGCATCCATAGTGTGATCGGCATGGTGAGGCTGCCAGTTCGGAGACCTCTAAGGGGCTGAAAAATATGTGCAGGAATTCATGGAGTACATAGAAACTTGAAGGTCTGGAAACCTGAACAATGTGTTTATATTGTGATGAAACGGCCTGTTCTGGAAGGAAAATGCCAAGCAGGACCTACATTACTCAGGAGGAAAAGGCCTCCCAGGACATAAGCCTATGAAAAGACAGGCTTACTTTGTTGATGTGTGCCAATGTAGTAGGTGATTGCTAAGTTAAGCCTTTATTAGTGTATCACTTGAATCTCCCAGAGCGTTCAGGCAAAAGATTGTCCTCAAGGGATAAGTTGTGTGTGTTGTGGAGAGGCAACAGTATGCATGGGTCTTAGGGAATTTTCTTATTAACTGGTGACACATGCATTTGCCCCCAATGTGAAAGATGACCCTTACTGAAAAGAAATTGACTTATGTGCTCTGGTGTTTAGAAAAGGCCCTGGTCAGTCCTACAGACGTGGGCAGAAGCGACTTTATGGGGACATGGCTTCTTAAGGTGAAGTTTTTGCCTTTAATACCACTCCTTCCTGCTGCCCATGGACAGCCAGGTCATTTCAAACTTCAAGAAACTGTACACAAAAGTCTGTTTAAAAAGTGTACTTTGAAGTTTGACCACGACACTCGATTGACTCTAAAAGAGTTTTGGAAGGATCACTTTAATATCTCAATTGTGTAAACCCTAATAGTAAAGGTTTGGGTGGGAGAGACTAAGGAGACCTTGAACTCGGCTTGGAAGAAACGTGGCAGAATGTGTAGACCGAAAGATTTTGAAGGTTTGAGGCTAACTGAGGGATTAGTATACATTAGGAATCAATTGTGGAATTGGGGAGTCCTTGGGGGTGGAAGGTTAGTGGGAGGATGTGACGAGTTGGTGGAGGAGGACATTGTAGAACTAAACAGATGAGCTGATAGATCACTTCAAGAGCAAAGAGCCAGACTGGGGAAGGGAAACTGGTTCATAGGGGGTGAGGAGCAGAGAAATTGAAGGGAATTGCCTTCTTCAAGATTAAGAAATGTGTACAAATTGGCTTGAAGTGCAAACCTTTTTTGATGAAAATCAACCTCCACACAGCTATTGCAAGCCGTGCTGGTGACTGTTACAATGACACTGTTTTGAACCACTTTAGCAAATCATAATAGGAACGAGTGGTACTGCCAATATGGACGATAGGTTGTGCGATAAGAAGTCCAGTGACTCTGAAGCTGGTCCTAGTGGCATTAAAAGAAGAAGGGAAGTAACCCCAGAAAAGGATTGCTATCAAGTCTAATGGAAGGGGAATTCCCCTTCTAAACACTAACACTTCTCTCCCTCCTCCATTCCATCATCATCCCAGTTCTTCAATTAAAAGTAGTGTCATTAATTGTGCATGCCTTTTTCTGTTTGTTGTGTAATAACATTAACATCTTTTTGTGGTAAAAAAAAAAAAATTTATTGTTTTTTTTTTTTCATACTTTTGGGTGTTCTTGACGGATCTAATTTTTTTTCCTTTTTTCGTATGGGGAAAATTAATTCGCTTAGCGAAATTGCATAACGGACCAGCCCTCTTGCAGGAATTAAGTTCGCTATGCGGGGGTCCACTGTATTTTCACTGTATGTAGAGTTTGTATATATTTTCAAAGTATATACTAGAACTTGTATATATCTTCACTGTATATGAATTTTTGTTTCTTCTTCACTGTGCATAGGGGAAACTGTGTATGTGTTTTCTTTCATTTCATGGTTGTTTCAGGTTGGGGTGCCAATGCCCACATTTGATCATCAGTGGTATATACGGGTCAGTGAACTCACCCAAACTTCTAACCATCCCTGATGCCAAGTTCCTCCTGCAGCCTATATACACTCTCTGGCTCCCTACCAGTGTAAGTTTCTTTATATTTACAGAAGGATATTTAAAGAGTTGGGTTAAAAGTTCCTATCTTTATTTATAAGAGCTGTTACTTAACTTCAACTCATTTAAAAACCTTTTTATTTTATGACCACAATTGATTTTGACTTTTTTTGGGTTATCCTGGTGGGTATTTTACAAATATGTATGGTAATTGTACTTATGTGTACCTGTAGCTTACAAATGAAATTGGAGGCATATGTGGGCCAGCAAGTTAATTTGGTCAACTGACTTTATTTCAGTTATGTTGTAAGAACATGTTCCATTTTAGAATCGTCTTAGGAATAAATGATCTCAGACGAAGTGATGTTCTGGAGTAGGGTACAGTCAGAATGTAGTTGCTGCTTGCTGCCCATCTTGCGGTGTAGAAGCTCACTTCTTTCTGTCCTTGGAGTGGAGGTACTTTGACACTATTGGCCTTGTCTACAACATTAAGGCAACCCACATCCCTCCAGTGTTGAAGGCTCTGCTGAAATGATGGAGCTGTCCAGGCTGGGTTCAGACAAGAGATAAGTCATCTTGCTCTGTTCTCTATTCTGTCAAGAAATCACAGATGAGACATGGGGCAGGCAGTCCAAGAAAGTGGAGCACACTTAAGGTGTAAGCAGTCTTGCCTCATAAAGAGTCTTGCAGCCTGTTGCAAATAAGAAATTTTATAAAGAACTTCAGAATGTGGTCTGTTACTATTTTTTTCTTAATGCAACAAGATTTTGGATTAGTTAGTTAAAGGTATTTTAGAGTCTAGGGGAAATAATTTCAACTGGGAAACTCCATAGAATAATATTCAGATTTATTAAAGTATTTAAATACAATATCTTTTCTCTGTACCTAATATTATCTTAATACTTTGCACAATAAATTTACAATATAAAATTTTAGTTAAATATCATGGAAGATCACATTAATAAGGAAGATTAATTTTTTCTTTCCGAAAAAAAGGGTCTTCACTAACATTTACGCTTTGCCCCTTAACAAGACTGTTAAACTAAAACTAAAAAATTTTAAAAGGGATTAAACAAGACCTTTGAACCCGGCCGTAAAGGAAGTAAAACCCAAAAGTTTGTTGGGAAGACGATCAAAATGGATTACTAAACCCTGACCAAGAATAAAAATTATAAAAAAGAATCTTTCGAGAAAAGGGGAACAAACTGAGTCACTCTAGAGACAAATTCTAAAACCCCATTAAAACAAAAACACCCTAAGAGAGAACCAATATACGATCATTGTAAAGGCAAGAGCGGGGAGCGGACTAAAACTACCTGCCAGCCCTGTTGCCCCCCGACAGGTTGGATCACCAAACCCAAACTCAGTCAGCCGACAAAAAACAATTGAACAATCCCCGGGATGGTTCCGGACTTATCCAATATACATAAGAAATCCTACCAAACAATTTTAATAATAATAATAAAATAGGGAAAAACCATGGTTTTTTTTTTATATTTTTTAAAACAGAAAATAATAAAAATAACGCCAAAAATTCTCTATTCCAAAAAGGGGGGCAGAAAAGCAACAAGCAAAAAAACTACAGACCGTACCTAACATCCCATAAAAAATAAAAATCTTTGAAAATCCTAAGAAGCAAGATAAAACCCCCCAACTGAAAACCCATAAATTTTTACAAAACCCCAGGGCAAAAAGGTTTAGAACAGGTGGGCTCCTGTCTGTCTCAACTATTGGTCACAAATGACGGGGTCCAAAATGACTAGAAGACAAAAAGAATGCAGATGTAATAAAAAAAAGACTTTGCAAAAGCCTTCGCCAAGTGTGACCTTTGGGGTTTTAGCGAACAAAATCGTGCAAAAGGGGAATAACGGGAAAAAGTGGTCAAATGGAATATAATTTCCTCACTAACAAAACACAAGAGTAGTATTAAAACAGAGTAAAGCCCCCGAGGCAGGCAGGGTGAAAAGCTCTTTTCCCACAAGGCACAGTACTCGCCCCCATCTTTTTCCCTCCCCTCATATCTCCCTAGAAAAGGGATGTCACCCAAACACCCCCTGTCTCCCTTTGAAAGATGAAACCCGAATCTGCATGACAGTGTCTTCCTTTGCAGACAATGAAAGGCTCCAGGCGGAAAACCAAACCAAACTTTCAGGGGGGCTCAGAAAACAATATGAAGTTCAACAAAGAAAATTTTAAATTACTCAGATATGGAAAAACACGGGGAAAATTTAAAATTTCTTCATAAAGAGTACAAAACAAATTCGGGCCCACAAAATAGAGCAAAATACCAACTTCAAAGACCTGGGAGTGATAAATTCGGAGGATCTCCCCCTTTCAAGGCCCCTAACATTGATCGATCCCCATCTGCTAGAAAAATGACGGGAGGGATAATGAAAACCCTTTCCCAAAACGGGGGAAACCCAAAGCCCATGATGACACCCCTTCGGGCACTTGTTCTATCTAGGCGGGAATATTGCGCCACTAACAGCCCCTTTTCAAGGCGGGTGAAATTGCTGACCAAAAAAATGTACAGAAAACCCACACGGTGCCATAAGGGAGAAAAAAACACCTTTTTTAAAACCCTTTGGGAGCGCTTGAGGTTCCTGAACCTGTTTTTCCCCTAAAACGCAGGTGGGAAAAGATACATGATTATAATACACCTGGAAAATCCAAGGGGGCCAGTACCAAACTTGCACACGAAAATCACTCCTAAGAAAGAAAAAGATTTGGGGGCAGACGATCAACATCCCCCCCAATAAAAGCGGGGGTTTTCACTACACGTTAAGAGACCATACAAAAGGGGTCAGGGGCCCGAGACTGTTAAACTGCCCCCCACATACAAAGGGGGAAAATTCCCAAAAACAGCCCCCCTGGCAGTCTTCAAGCTGGGAAACGGGACAAGCACCAAAAGGGCGGTTCCTGATCACCGGGGCTTGGCTCGACTTTGGGTTTTTGCGTGAAAACCAGCAGAAAACACCTGGTTGATCGGGCCCTCTAAAATCCACCAGGGGGTTTGGGTTCACAGACGGGGCCAGGGGGGCGTTAAACCCCCGGGAAAACTCTCTCCGGGAAAACTCCAGGTCAAAGCTATAAACGGGGATTTTCCGCGCTAAAAATTATTAAGTGACGATCGTTTCTTTTACAATTTTTAAATAACAAAAGGATGACCAATTTCCCCAAATATAACACAGCCTCTACTGTTTAGAGCCCAAATTTTACCCCCAAGGGATATCAACCTCATCCCGGAAAAACCAAACCTCCCCCATTCATTTTTTACTACTGCTCCAAAATTACTACCCAAGGGCCTAGAACCATAAATCTATTTTTTCCCTTAGAAGCAAATGAAAACCTCCATTTTTTTCCCCTAGGCTAATACGCTGTAAGCTAAATGTTTAAATGTAACGTAAGCAGGAACATTTCCTCTCCGGGATAAGTGAATGCTAGAGTACATCTCCCCATTTGCATGGGATTCGGGATGAGCAAAAGGGTCATTAAAATAAACTTTCCATAATAGTAGCAAAAGGGCACCCCCCCCCTTTTGGTAAAAAGGGCCCCCCCACTAGTAGGTGTTTTGTTGACTCTTTTCCCCACTCAGAACTCCCTTTTAAATATACCTTTAAAGGTGTTTTACGGGAGAAGGCATATTTGTTAAACTAGCTGGAAACCCCCCAAAGTGGCTTGCAGTTTTCCCCAAGAGTCCCGGGGCCCAAACCGGTGGAAAGTAAAAATGCCCCAGTGCTATACACAGCGGCCTTTTTGATTCAATTTAGTGACTGGTCCCATTTAAATGGGGGAATTTTTAACAACAGACCCCAGCAAAAGTTTAAACCTTTTCTAAAGCCATATTGAGGGTTTCCAAAGAATGAAGGGTATGAAAAAAAACTCGTCGTAAATTTTGTTGTGAGGTTTTTGTCTCGGGAATCTTGCTAGTGATTGACAAAACTGACACAAGCCCTTTTGGTTTTTTGATTTCCATTCTGCCTTTTTTTGTGAACGGGGAAAAACATTTGCCTTTTTTCCACAGAAAGGCAGTTTACCTACTGGGCACTGAAAAATAAAAAGAGTTAGAGGTGCTGCTAGCTGGTCCTGCACATCTACCCCCAGAAATCTTGGGCTCCCCTTTCCGGGACCCACAGTTTTTTTCTGCCTCTCGTCTCCCTATCCCTCACCTATTGAATTTCTCAGTTCCTTACAAATGGACTTAGTGCCTTTTTTTGAAAAAATAGTAATAATAATAACCCACAAAGTAAAATTGAGACTCATTTCCCCTTGGTGTCCACTGATAGACATACTGTGGTCTCAAAAATAGATAATCATATACAAAAAAAACCCCATACTGATTATTTTTTATTAAAGATAATAAGATGAGGGGTTTTATTACAAGAGGTTCACCATTTACTGCCACACGGGTGCTGTGAAGTCCCCAGCCGATCCGGAGGATCAAAAGAGTTCATTACAATGCCCTAACAAACCCTTGAAAACACCCCCTTTTGTTTTCTACGACGCTGACCAGAAAAAAGACAATAACAGGTAAAACAAATAAAGATAGAGAAAAAACACAGGCAGAGTTAGTGGCTTTTTTTTGTAAATCGACAATACAGTGGAAACCCCCGGGTTAAAGATATTTTTTTTATTCCAGAAGAAAGTTTTAGGGCCCGTACCGACCGAAAATTTTTTTTCCCATAAGGAAATTTTGAAAATAGATTAATCCCTTTCAGACCCCCAAAAATAAAACTTTCAAACGCACTTACATAAAAAACACTTAAATAATTTGTCGCATTGGGAAGGGGATCGTTAAGACGGGGGCCCCCTGTATTTTTAAAAACCAAAGTAAAAACACACAATTTTGAATTTAAAATTGTTTAACCCTGTTTACAGCTTCAAGGGGCCCCGGGGGAAATGGTGTGCACTAGACAATATGCCCATACAGCTGCCCCAAGGGGAAAAACCCCGGAAATTTTTTTTCGGGGCGCTGCTGCTGGCCCCACAGTACACATCTTGAAGTCTGATGCCCCCCAAGGGCCCTTTGGGAGCATCAAATTTACCCCGAAATTCATGGGTTAGTTTTTTGAAAGTTCATTGTGAAGTTCATGGGATCCAAACCCCTTGAAAGTTTTTAGTTTATTTAAAATTTGTGTTAATTTTGACGACCTTGGCTACAAGACTGTAAAGGGCTGAGTGCCTTGGGTTTCAAGACTGACAGTAATTTTTTAGTGACCTTACCTTGAGTTTTCCTGGGGGGGTTTCAGGGTCAACACCCCCCGTTTGGGCCCGGTTTTGAGACCAGGCCCATGGGGGATCATTTTCTTTATCAGCCAGGCTGTTTTCTGCTGGCTGCACGCAAGCTGACATACGAAAACCCCAGCCCGGGTTTGGGCAGGTACTGACTTTTGGGGCCGTCCAGTGCCTTCTTTAAGACAGCCAAGGGTCTATTGGTAATCCCCTTACATACCTGGGAGGGAATTGAACATCTTGGGCCCCCCGGGCCCCCTTGTTGTGTTGTCCCCTCAGTGTACTTCGGGCAAACCCCCGCTTTTCATCAAGGAATGTTAAACCCCCCTTTCAAATTCTTTTTTCTTTTCAAATTTGGGGTGTTTTTATGTCAGGGTTTTGGGAACCAATCCCCCTGGGCCTTTTCCCAAATGTATATTACATTATCCTCTCTCTCCTGTGTTTGAGGGAATACAGACCAAGGACCTTCAAACCCTTCCCAGTGGGTTTTAGGTGGGCTTATCCCCCACTTGTTTGTGGGCCCTGGGAAATTCTTTGTACGCTCTCCAGGTCAGCAAGCGCCAGCCGAAGGGGGGGTTGGGGTAAAAGCAGTTTTTCCCCGGTAAAGAGAACAAGTGGTTTAAAAAAGAATCATCATGGGGTTTGGGGGTCCTTAGTTTTAAGGGTTTTCATTTTCCATCCTATCACTTTCCTAGCTATAAAGGGAGAAAAGCATTGTTGTGGGCCCTTTTAAGTTAAGATCCCCTGACAATTTTTCTCTTCCCGGCCTTTTACATTACTTTTTTGCCTATTGTATGGTTAGAATTGCTGCTATTTTTGAAAAGTTGTAGCTTTTGTGTACCTGTAACTGAATAAACTTACTTCTGAGAAAAAGGGGCTAGACAAATAAAGCACAGGGAGGCACTCTGGGTCACAAGCTATTTAAACAGCAGAGGTCCCCCCGATCACAAAAAAGTAAGCAGCAGCAGGTACTCCGGGCCCCAACTATAAGCAGCATCAGGTCACTCTGGGTCACCCAAATTGTAAACACAGGTCCCCTGGGTCACAACTAAAAAAAGCAGCAGGTCACAAAGGGTGGGTATCTAGCAAGCAACAGCAGGGTTTCAAATGGATCACAAAAAGTGCAGCCAGCAGTAGCAGCCTGTTTCATCAGGCCTGATCCACCAGGAGGTCCCGGTCAAAGGGCCCCCCCCCCCCGTGGGGGGGTTGCCTCCGGAACTCTCTCCAGTTTAAAATCCCGGTAGTAAGCAGCAGGTTCAGTGGGTCCCCCAACAAACAATCAACAGCAGATCATCTGGGGGATAACTAGCAAGCAGCAGTAGGTTTACCTTTGGGCACAAATATAAGCAGCAGCAGGGCACACTGGGTAAAAAATAGCCCAAACAGCAGTGGTTTTTTCTGGGTCACAACCAGTAAGCCCGCAGCAGGGCACACGGGTCATAACCGCAAGCAGCCAGGGGGGCAATCTGGGGGGGGGGGGGGGGGGGGTTTTTGGGGGGTGGGGGGGGGGGGGGGGGGGGGGGGGGGGGGGGAACCTTAGGAAGCTTTGTAAAAAGGGAATTTTCCTGGAAAAAGTACTTTGAAAAAAAAAGGACTTTTACCCTTCATCCTGAAATAAAACTGTAAAAAAACCAAATTGGAAAATAGACTGTTTTTGCTGAAAAAGACTGTAATTTTCCCGAAAAAAATTTACTTTTTAACCTCTTTTTCCATTATTTTTTTTTATAAAAACCCGGGGCCCATTTTCCCCCCAAGGCAGGGTGGGGCCCCAAAAAGAAAAACTTTCAACCCTTCCTTAACCATCCGTCTCCAAAGGGTGCCTTTTTCAGTACAGTTTTTTTAAAAATGCAACATTAAAAAACCCCTCCTTCAGAGTGCAGGCACTGTACTTCCCAGCTCCAGGACTCAAGTCCGGCCTCCAGTTTCCCTGAACCCCTTCATAAATGTTTTCTTTGCTCACACTCCAACAGGGACGTCATGTAAATTAAAAAACCCTTTGTCCCCCATTCACTCCTTTTCAAAAAACGCTCACCCCACGGGCCGCTGGAAGTCCCAAACCCCCTTGCACACAAAACCTCCCTTTTCCCCCTCCCCCCAACCTTTTCCCAGGCCCGACCCTACCCCGCCTTCCTTCCATTTCAGACAGATACACTCTTGAAGTCATTCTGTTTTCGCTCCCCCTCTCTCTACATGTCCGAAAAACCTCAAAAACCCTTCCTCAGCCCCTCTGGACAACGTTTTTTGGGAATTTCCCCCACCTCCCTCCTAACTTTCCCAAAAATTTCGAAATTTTCTTCATTATATTCACACCAACAAACATTGGGGCCCCCAAAACATTCATCTCCACTGGCCCCCAGCCTTCTCCCGCTGCAAACATTCCCCACCCATGCTTTGCACCCAATAAGAGTGTTGGTAAAACAAAACTTTCCCTACATTCCCCTCTTTGGCCCTCCAAAGGGCAAAATTTTTTGTCTCCAAAACCCTAAGTGCAACCCCTCACCCTTTTCCCCCCCATCAATTCTATGAATTTACCTCAACCTTCATAGACCCCCTCCGCTGACACGTCCACTCCCAAATATCTGAATACATTCACCCCCTCCATACCTCTCCCCCCCAATCGATACCAATCTTTCATTTACCTAATATTTTTTTTATCCCAAAAACCTTACTCTTTCCTTATTTTCCCCTTTTAAAAATTTTTTTCTTTTTTCCACCCTACCCAAAATTCCCTCCACCAACCCTGCAAATTTTTCTTTAGAAAACTCCCAAGAGAAAAGTTTTCATCAGCAAAGAGCAAAAATGTGAAATTTTCCCCCTTTTTGTGTAAAATTTTTTATCTTTTAACCCTTTCCCCGCCTTTTTGTCAAGACCCTCGCATTTTCTTTTTCTTTCAACCCCATCTATAAATATTAAACAACCACAGTGACATCACACATCCCTTTTCAAGGCCTACTTTTACTGGGGAAAAAATTTTCCCCCTTTCCTATGTACTCAACTTTTTTGGGCCCCACTAACCTCTTAAAAAAAACCCTTTAAATGCTTTCAGTAAAACCCACCTCCAAAACCAAAAAACCTGCAACATCCTTTCCCCATTTTTCCCCCCCTATCCACCCTGTCCCTATCCTTTTTCCCAAATTTCCCTAAATGCCACAAAAAACCTCTTTACCTTTTCAAAAAACGGTTTTACTTTTTATGTTTCACTGTAAACACCTGGGCCACACACCCCCTACCTTTTTCCTTTAAAACTTTCCCTTTTCATTTTGCTATCCAAATTTTTCCCGTTATCTTTTTAATTTTTTTCAATAATTTTCCCCCATTCACTTTACCAGGTATACTCAACAGACCCTTTTCCCCAAAAATTTTTTTTCACTCTCCTTTTTTCCCCCTTTTCCTTTATACAAAGGAACTATGCATGCTCTCTTTCCAAACCCCTAGGTACCTTACCCTCTTTTCCCTAAAATTTATTAAATAATTGCAAACCCAAACCCCTCCAAAACCCATAACCCCTCCTGCTTTTTAAAATTTTTTAAACTTTATCCCCTCAATCCCCGGGTGCCTCCCCCCTTTTCATTTTTTCCCACTGCCTCACAACTTCCCCCCCACTCACAACTGGCCTTTCCTCACTCCTACAAGAAAGTTATTCCTCCTTGCCCAAAAACACGAAATCACAGCTTCCCTACTTCCCCAACATTTTAAAAATTCCTCAAAAAATTCCCCCCCATTTTTCCCAATACCTCAAAATCTCCCTTTAATAACTTTTCCCCCCTCCTATTTTTAAATGACAAATCCAATTTTTTTCTCTAGGCTTCCCTTTAAATTGTTAATTTCCACACCCCAAAAATTTTTTTTATTTTTAAAAAAAAATTTGTTGAAACATCTCACCCACCTCCTTTGCTCTCTTTTTTTTTTGGGTTCACCCCCCTCTTTAAACCCCTCTTTTTTTCCCCCCACATACTCTTCCCTCCCCTTTCACACTTTTTACTTTTTTTAAAAAAAATTCTCATATGGGTAAATTTTTCCCCTTACTACTCTCCCTTTAAACCCCAAACATTCCACCCCAAACCCCTCCCTTCCCTTTCCCCCCCCGCACCCAAATTTCCTGTAACCAAAAAACTTTTGCTGAACACTCTACACTACATTTTTTTAAAACCCACCCCATAAACCCTTTGACCCCATTGCCTATGCTCTCATTAGCCCATCTATCCTCCAATAGTGTTTATAACTTTCCCTAACTGCCTCCCCCTTTTTGTTTTAAAAAACCTTCACCTCTCTCTTCCCCCGATGCTTTTATTTTTCCTTGGTTTTCCCCCTTCTACCTTTTTTCTTTCAGTGTACTAAAAAAAAGGGGGGGGGGGGGGGGGGGGGGGGGGCAAAACCCCCCTAAAAAACATGAAACATCCGAAATCTACCAACAGCTTTTATCTACCAAAAAAAAATCCAAAAAACTACTGTCATTTTTGCCCTAAATCATATCTTGTATTTCTTATCCTTGTTGACAGGAATATAATTGAAAACCCTTTTTTTTTCACAATAAGCATTTTTAACAATGTGAATATATCCTTTGTCTTTTAAAAAAATTTAAAATTTACTTTTTAATTAAAAATCTACGTTCAAAAAATGTGAAAAAATTACGTCCTACTGTAAAACTAGATAAAATCCTAGTATTAATATTTTGTAAGCCAATAAAATTTAAATTGGCCCATAATGCCCCGGCATAATAAAAGGGTATCCCTTTGGGATTGCAACCCACTATTGAAAAAATAAAATCTCAATTTCTGTTTGCAAAGACATAAAAAAATAAATAAATAAATAAAAATAGACTGTACTTTCCGAAGTAACTTTAAACCCCTGAAATGGACTGTAAATCCTAAAAAGACTGTACCCGAAATAGACTGTACCCCTGAAGTAGAAATGTACTCCTGAAGTAACTGTACTCTTGAAATAGACTGTACTCCTGAAATAAAACTACTCCTGAAATAGACGAAATCCTGAATAGACTGTCTCTTGAAATAGCCGTACTCCGAAATAGACCCACTCCCGAAAAAGACTGTACTCCTGAAATAGACTTTTACCCTGAAGTAGACTGTACTCCCGAATAGACTGTAAATCTTGAAATAGACTGTTTCTCCGAAATAGACTGTACTAAACC